>APFE031731104.1:34486-56007 GCA_000404065.3 Pinus taeda | reverse complement strand
TTGTATGGTATCAATGGCTTTGCTCTCGTAAACAATTTATCACTTGGGAAATTTTTAGGGAAGAATTGATGGCACATTATGAGGATACAAAAAGCAACACTTTTTTTAGCCAATTGATAGGTCTCAAACAAAAGGGTTCAATAATGGAGCACATTGAGGAGTTCCATAACAATGTCAACATTTTCATCTTCAGTTTTCAAATGGGAATGTCTTCTAACATTATAGTACTCATATTATATGTATAATCCCTCGAAGTGTTTTCTATCTACCTACTTGTTTGTTATAAAATTTCTCAATCTTGAACCATCTTCTAAGTATATTTCTTTGATGATGTTTTTCTAAAGAACGACCTTAACTTGTTGATGAAAGAATGAGGTATTTTTATCCCTAGGTTGTAGCAACATGCTTTTAGATTTGAGATGCCACATTTTTTTTATGATGTAACAATATCTGTATTTTTCTACATAGGAATATTTTTTCTTCTCCATGTTGATTTAAAATGTATTCCACTTCCATTCCCACCTAAAGGGCTTTAATATGAGACTCGATTTGTCATTTTCCTTTTCTTAGGGAACTGTGTGATATATTTACCTACTCCTTGAGGGAGAGCTTCACAACTTTTAGTTTATATCCAGAAATGAAAGTGGTTAAGACAACAAGCCATTCCCCCCTCTTCTAGAAAAAATCTCCATAACTTTTTGGATTTGGAAAAGGCCCAATGTGATCCAGATTTAAACAGGAACGCAATAAAATACAGAGATAACCATATACACAAAGATGCAGCGGAAATAATACTTCATTTCATTAATGGAAAATACTGAAATATGCTTACAACCGGAAATAGAAATAAACCAGCTAGGCGATGGTAGCTTATCTCTGAGAAGAGATGTGTGCCTACATGCCTCTGAACTGTGTTACAATGAGGCTCGAAGGCCTATTTATTGTTGAGAAACAATGGAAAAACCCTTCACATTCCAAAACCTAACCCTGGAAGATGAAACGCCAAATTGTGGGCCCCGTTTTTGGGTAAGTTGGTACATCAACTTCCCGGGGGCGCGAATTGGTCGTCTTACCTCCGTTTGACGCGCATGATAGCCCGTTGGAAAGATCTCTCCGAGGACTACGATGGAAAAGATGATTTTTAGTCATGAAAAATCGCTGGCAGTAGATTTCCCAAAAAACGTCGTTTAGGGCCTCAAAATGGCTTCGGAAGTTTAGGACCCAAAAAACTGCTAAAAATAGTAAATTGTGCTATAATTAAGGAAACTGAAAAAAACTGCACAAAGCACTTAGAGGGGATCCAAGTTGAATTAGCGGGTGGCCACCAATATCCACTTGGATCATGACTCGTCTTAGAGGAACGAGTGGTATAAAGGGTGGCAACTAGTTCCGGCAATGGTGGAACTGCTCAAATATGTAATGGTCAAGAGGCTGGCTAACAAAACCACTCTTAACTATGGTCCCTCAAGAAAGGAAAACAAGCAAGTGAAAGCATATGATTGGCCAAAGAGATGGTGGAGATGGGATGAAAACAACCAAGGCTTATCTAACAAAATTTAGCGGATAAAGATAGCAATCACGAGATGTACATCGGGTATGGGTTCATTTTTACACAAGCTTGAACCATGGAGAACTCTGCTTGGATTTGGTTTTATGTTTACACAAGCTTGAAACAAAAAACTATGCTTGTTATAATTTCGCATGCCCCTAGCATAATGACGCAAAATGAGGCACATACCCCCCAAGGTTCATTGCATTCAACAAAGTGGATGGAATGAAGGTTCACTTTCAAGATCTTGGAAAGAATCAACTCGTATTTTATGAGATCTTAATAAAAATACTCAATTTGGAAAGGGAGTTGTTTCATTTTTTAATGAGGTTGACACAGTAAAAGAACTATCCTCATAGGGTAGCATCGCCATGAGATTCAGAGGATGATCAAGGGAAAACTGGATCGTGAGACCATTCTTCTAAGACCCTAATAATGCCAGGACAATCATGAAGAAGATGGTCATCCTTGCACAATTTACAAGGAAACTTAACCTTCCGCGGAGGAACAGAAGGAGTTCTGACCTGAGTTGTACTCGAAGCAGAAGCAACACTTTTAGCCACTCGCTTAAGAGACTTCTTCTTCTTCATCTTCTTCTTCTTCTTCTTAGCCACCTGGTTACTTGAATCCAGAATTTCACTAGGCGAAGTAGAAGATGAGGACGTAGAAACAGGCGAAGAAGGGGAGAGGTCCACCTTGGAATCAACATGATGTTGTTCAGGTGGAGGAACTGACTGACCAGTAGTTAAGACCTTAGGGACCACAGAGGTTGAGAAAAACCAAACAGGCAACCCAATAGGTAACCGAGGAAGGGACAATGTTGCCATGTAAGGAGCACCAACATTCCCAAAAGGAGGAAAATTACTAGGATTCCCTTCAGAGGGGATTCCTAGGTTGGTGATCGCGGGCGAATAAATTTTAAGACACAAGGACATAACTTGACCTTTTCATCTTTAAAGAGTCGAGAAAAGGACAAAAAGATGACTCTAGTCACCTTCGAATTTTTAATGAGCCTGAAGTGACAAGTGCTCAGACAAGCCTTTTCTTTTAGGGAGTCCAAAAAGGAGCAAAAGTGACTACTTTGGAGAACTGGGAAAAGCTTTACTAGATAATCCGTAAAATTGCATATACACCTTGGCAATCGTATGAAAACCAAGGACTTTCCGTACGATAGTCAATCTTCCTGAATGTTGTGTTCGGTGCGTTATGGGTCATAAGGTGGCAGACACGGCTTCCTATGGATAACGGATGATAACCTAATGGGGTCTCCCCATATACTCGACGGTACATGGGAGCACAATTCCGTACTAGACCACTATTGAGCCACAGAAGGAGGAATCACCCAACCTTGAGTGGAAACAAAAGTGACTAGGTTTAATGACGCTAGAGCACGTCTCTAGCCTAGACCTCTAAACAGTGTGCGTTTTGTTCCAATGCATTCTTAGATTCATTCAGTTCATTTTAAATTTGATCTTGGATTATGTTTCAGTTTTCAGGCCTTACCGTATGTAATGTCTCAAAATTTCCTAAATGCAAGCTATATGCCACAATATATCATTTTATTCGATGAAATGCTAACTATGAGAGAGTTGAGAGCTTTCACACAAACAAAATGATCATAACACAACCAAAAATATCTCTAATGCAGCTAATGGAAATTAAATTTTTTTCCTCAAAGTCACTAATCACTAATAACGACGAAAAGCTCTAATTCACATTAACTAATCAAAAGGAAAAAGAGATTTGTTTTTCTTTTTAAAGTTGATGGCAAGATGCATTAAACAAACTTTGAGAAACGATAATAAAAGAGTAAAAACAAGCAAATTTCGCTCAATGCAAACACAATTAGATCCCTAAATGCCAAACTAGTCCTTCAAAAATGAGAAAAGTCCCAAAGACACAAATGAGCCGTGTAATCTAGGCGCAAAGCAAAACAAAGTGGTGTTTAAGTGAAAAAGAGGTAGGTCACTCAAAAAATGCAATGGAACGATTAAAAACCACTAAACGAGTGCAAGGGAGCAATCAGAAAGTTGACTGGACCAATACAAGACCAAAAACTCCTAAGGAAGGCTCGACACACAATGCCACTAGATGCCCTAGGGATAAAAACGTGAGATCGATAGAGAATGGCAAACAACCAAAGGGTAAAGGTTAAAACTAGTCAAACAGGACTCTAACACGCTCAAGCAGTTGAGAAAATGTATCCAAAACAAAGATCAAGATCAAAAGGCTTAAAATCAAGCAAACTTTAGCAATTCTCAGGCCTGGCGCGACTGTTAGGCTGAAACTAGCGCCTTTTAAGGATTGGCGTGGGTAGTACATTGACAACTAGCGCCAATTAGGGATTGGCGCGAGTGATACATTGACAACTAGAGCCAATTGGCGTGGGTGGTACATTGACAACTTGCACCAATTAGGGATTGCCGCGAGTGATACATTGACAACTTGCACCAATTGGCGCAACTATTATGCAAAAAAGAGCGTCAGTCAAGTTTTCTATGAAAAATAAAAACGAAGCAATCTAAGGCCATGCCAACGATAACCAGGTAAACCAAGAAGCAAGAAACAACAAAAGGACTCAACCCAGAAGGCTGACCAAGCAGGTAAAAATAAAGAAACAACCAAAAAGGCAAGACAAGCTCCCCAATGGAGTCGCCAAATTGTTGAGGAGGTAAATCCCCTCTGCGGACAGAGGCGATCCCTATTAGCCCAGACCAAGTCTAGCAACAATCATACAATGCTACCTCACAAGTTCCTAATTGCACATTAAAGACCAATGATGAGGGCCTACCTAGATTTCCACGCTAGTATTTGTAGAAAAGGTGACGCTCCCATTCCTTTGCTCCGGCAGATCACGATCCTCACGATCTCTGTGAATGGACACCTGCACATACAAGAAATGACACAAACACAAACATAAAATCCATCATATGAAACTATATATCAGTCAGAAAGGATATAACTCATCATCATTACAAAGAACAATAAGAGTGGAACCATAACAATAGTCGTTTATTGATAATAAACAAAGAAGAATACAACCATAGTTATGACGTCAGATTCTCCTTTGGTTGGGTAATCAGCAGCACAAGTCTTGCAAAGCTTGTTGGGAGTAGGAACAAGCCTCTCTCTGCTTGGTTATTGGACAAGAATCTCCTTACTTACATTTTGCCTTATGGGAATGAAGAAGGCTCTTGCAGCATGAAGCTCTTGATAACTTGACAATTCTCAATCTCTGGAACTCTGGAACTCTGGAACTAGCTTGCCAAGGAAAATGGACAAGCTTTTATAGATGGAGGAAAGGGAGTTAGGATCATCCACAAAAATCATGGGATTGGCCATATCATGAAGGAAGCTTCCATGAGAGGTGGCAAACCACTTCCTCTCTATGGAAATCTGTAACCAAACCACCCAACTCAAGATAGATTCAGTCCAGGAATTTGTTAGGATGAATCTTCCACCATTTGTTTGTTAAAAAACACGACTGATTATGGTTGGCGCGAGTGCGACTCTATGACAGAGCGCCAACTAGCGTGCCCTCTTTGTATGATTTCCCCCATTGGCCCGAGGGCTGCACTATGGAACTGCGCCAATGGAAAAAGGGTTATTTTTAGGGTTTTTTAGCAGGAGATGTCTTCAGGGCAAATGAAGCTCATATTCAGGGGAATGCAATGCAAGTGTTTGCAGGTCATGTCACTTCTCATAGGTCCCAGAATGAGTCCTCCAAGATGCAGGAGAGGGGTAACAGGGACGGTGACAAATTGTTGTGTAACACTTATTTCTTTACTTATATTTGTATTCCCTTTACCATTTTTATTCCATTGTTCAAATTTCTTGTAAATTTCAAGGTGGGTTCATTATCAAAGCCTTACAGTCACATTAAATAGTCTGACCACCTTATGTGGTCTAGAATATTGCATGTTTTCTCATAAATTCACAAATGGGAAGGTTCAATACACACCAAACGATCACCCCTTTGGGCCATTCCAAAGGGAGAAATTTGGAGCTAGAAACAACAAATTTTAGTAGATGCAAGGACAAAAACATTGCATAGAGTAGAAAATTCAAACACACCCCCGGGGCTCCTGATGTAATTAAAGGTCACCCATGGCCTTCCATAATGAAAATATTTTTTTACGACAGTTGACATGACCAGTTGGATAAGAGTGCACTAATTAGATATAATAGGGCAACCATAAAAAAATAGAAATAACGGGAGAGGTGTGTGTTATGTGGATAAATCGTTCTTGCGAACAACACTAATCTCCCTAGTATCAATTGATATCTACCAACAAGGAGGAAAAGAAAATCTACTTTTCTCTAAACATATTTCGATTCATTAATACAAACTAAGAGGTGTTTTAGACCCTACCTCAAGTCCAACGCTAGTTTGTGGCAGCCTTGCTCTAATAGCTTCAAAGAGTATTCTTTTAGTAACCTGCAAACACAAACAAGCACACATCAAAGAACACCTACATAGCTTATATAATAAATCATGTTCATCATAGTGATCAAGGAGTTTTTGAAATAAACCATTAAAAACAGCTTATTGAGAAAAATAAACTTGATTGTATTAACTCTGAGAAAGAATAACTTTACAACCTTGGTGCCTTGATGCTGTACAAGCTCTTCCCAGGGTCCAGGCAAGAATCTCCTCTACTTTGAAAAGCCTCACTCTTTCCCAAATGAGATCAAAATGTATGTGATATTTCCTCTCAAAAGCTCAATTAGGAAGACTAAGTTCCAGCAACATTCACCCTCAAAAATATTCAGCTTTCAACCTCCCAAGTAACTAGCCCAAAGCTTCATTTTATAATGCAAGGGAAGGAGGTTACAGGTCCACCATTGAAGGGATAGAGTCATCCTTCTAGGGGATAAGCTCCTCACATCAAAGGGTTAGCTCCTTAAGGAATGGGATGCATGCATCCTTAAGGAGCAAACTTGCCAGCGCAAGATTCCTTCTAGAAGCTTCCAGAATTGACTCAAAGTGAGTTTTCAATAATAAACTCGCACCTTTTCACTTTTACAGGGGTTTGCACCCATATATGCAAATACATAGTGGTCAAGTGCACAGTGGACATGACCCGTGAGTGCGGCACCGCAGGTAATGCTAAGAGAAAGTGCAAAACCAAAGTTTTATAGATTTTTAAGGACTTTCTCTCATTTTCAAAGCTTGATATGCAGAGCTGAAGTTTAAGACTTGCAAAGGAGGTATGTATGAGTGGTGATAAACTCATATTGATTACAAAAATTCATGGTGACAATTTTTCGTGTAACAGATTGCCCCCTAAAGTGAAAAGTCTGTAATAGATGAGGATAGTTTTATCATCTATGAAAAGTGAAGTGCTTTAGCATTTCAAGGATATTCCTGTGGATACCTCGGTCAGAACCTATAAAAACATTCAATGCAAAATATATATACATATATATATAGATGATCATATCATCGCTGAGGTAGGCATTCCCATACTCAGATCAAAACTGACTAGAAACTATCTAAACTACTCTGATACAGGAATGATTTTGCAATACATCACAAGCATAGACATATGTAGACATAGTATGGGCACATCCATCTGTTTATGAATAGTACATTGTATAATGAATAACAAAATTCCTCGCAGCCTGGATGGTGGAAACTAGATCCAGGGTCTTCATTTCTATTTCCGGAACTAGTACGATTCTATCCATGTGAATGAATGTGTCAAAGTCAAACATGGTAGAAACCACTTGATTACCGGTCAATGATGTAAACCGTTAACAAGTGTGAGAGGAACCACCGATAATGTTAATGACCCTCAAAGTACTTAGTACAATCCATGAAATGTGAATGAATGGGTCGATGTCGAACATGTCACAGAATCCTTTGATCGAAGGTCAATGATGCAACTTGTTGTCAAAGGTGAGAAACCTGCCATTGAGGTATGCAAATTCCAAGGTACTAACAATTTCTAGATCATCATTCTAGATAATGAGTTGGAGTCGATAGAAAGCGATCTGTTGTAGGCAAGCCCACAGCACAAAATCATAAATCAAGTTTTGAAGAAGTGTATTTGGCAAGGACTAACTCAGGGATGGTCAAAATGGATGATAGATATTTCGCAAATGAATGGTTTATTTGAACTGACCTCTTGAACACATAACGACACTGCAGCTGGTTTGGTTACAATTGACCCAAAGCTAATACCCAGAAACCGGCTGAAGACTTTCAATATGGTTTGATTAACTATTAGGTAAAGGATTTCCCAACCCAGGTGAACGAAAAAGTGTCGTGTTCAAGAGTGGTTGACTGCTTTTCAAAAGACAAAGTATAACAATCAGGTTTATTTTTCTCTCTTTTCCCCCACCATTTCTAGCAAGTACCTCTTTATTTTTGACAAGCTTGAGGAGGATAAAATTTGCTTGGTTATAAGCTCATCCTTCGGATGAGTCCAACTTAGTTTAATATTTGAACCCTAAGAAGGAGTGGTCCATTCCTATTTGTAATTGAACAGGTCCTTTGCTGTTAAATTTTAACGAGTCCAGTATAGGAAAAACTCAGCGTTTTTCAATTTTAGGGAGTCAGAAGAAAAACTTAAGAAAACTCCATGGTTGTCCTTTTTCGTAAATTTGTGTCTCCCAAGCTCAAAAAAGTATAAAATAATACTTGAGAGAACCGCTTGACCATTATGATCAAGGAGTACTTTTCATAATTAGTGCCTTCAAACTGAAAAAGTAAAAAAGCGATCGAAAACACATCGTTTTATTACCAATATCAAACTCGAAACGACAAAAGTCCGACAATCTTTTCATGTTTATACGGTCAGAAAAGAGCTTTAAGTGGACCATCTTTTTAATTCCATTTTAACGAGTCTAAAAAGAAAAAACTCGGTGATCTTTTCATATTTTATGAGTCAGAAAAGAGCTTAAAGAGGACTCCTATGTGTTTTTGTTGAAAATGACCAATTCTCCCTAAACACCCAATATTCTGCAAAAAAAACGCAAACATTACTCATATCTGTTTAAAAATTAATAAAAATGTACCAAAAGTGACCTTTTCAAAGTGAAAAATAAATAAATTGAAAATTCATTTATTCAAAAAATCTTATAAAAAGGGCTTTTACAAGTTCATTTTCACCGTTTGGCTTTGGAGTAAAAAGTAAGAGCTTTTGGTAAGAAAACTTCTTGTGAAGATTGTGGAAAATCTGGTCACTGGAATCGAGAACCGTCCTCTCCAGGTAATCCACATCATCCCTGGCTTACGTTTCATCTGTTTCATTTTCATTTTTAGGGCTTTAAAATTCATTTTTTGAGGAAAATTATGGTTAAAAATTGCTCATGGTGATTGCACAGGTGTAGCATGTATACCCTGTGAACCCTGACTTTTTCATATAAACGAAAAAGTTGGGGTCCTGCACCTACCCTTAAGGATGAGTGTGAACCTACGCACTGTCCCTAACGCAGTGGGTGCGGACCCCACGAAACGCATTTTGAAACCCTATAATTTCTTATTTCTACCCAAATATTTTGAAATCACAAAATTCTAAACCGCCTATTTTGCAATGCAGATAGAAAGGATGCTTATTTGGCGGGAAAGAGAACACAAAGATGTGGATCAAGCCGCATTACTCCATCCACCTTCATTACAGTCTTTAAGAGCATGTGGACTACTGAAATTTTGGGCCATACCTGGCATGAGGGCACAGGTAGACTTTCTACAATGGTTGGTAGACAGGTGGAGCACGCAGGACCAGTGTTTCATCATTGGAGGACATTGGCTTGAAATCGAGCCAGAGGACATTTATTTTCTGACTAGTTTGTTGAAGAGAGGTGAAGGATTATCTCTATTCAGATCTAGGCCAGGTGGTCAGTCTGTCACTAGTCTCCGACTAAAGTTTTGCAATGTCCAAACTGTGGACAAACAGATAGATGTTAAGACCATCACCCGTCCTAAACTTAAAGTGATCACATTTACTGTGACCAGACTCTGCAGAAGCGAGCATTGAATTTAGCTACTAGTTCCCAGATGCGCATGGCAGTAGACTGCTTCCGAGGCACCATCTTCAACTGGTGCGATGCTGTGTTGGCCAATGTGAAAGGCCAACTGACTAGGGCAAAGAATGGACAACTAAAGAACTTTGGATATGGTTACTTAGTTTTGAGCCTTGCCCTAGAGAAGGCACCTATGTTGGTTCCACAACAACTTACCGTTGAGCTTGGACTTCCCCGAGATCCTAGGATTATGCACTGGGTTGCAGTCATGGCCCGCCATCCTAAGAAGGGCACCGAGGTTGTTCGATCCTCACCTGAAGCTGGTTGGGAAACCAAATTTTCGTGATATAGGACTTTCCATATGCTGGGATGGATTATCGTGGTGATCCAGATATGGCTCTTCCACCAGGAGAGCAATGGAAGGATACAGGTAAAATTGTTTTCAACATTTTCTAAATTATATATATATATTTATTATATATATATATATATATATATATATATATATTTTTAAATTGTCCAAAAACTGAGAGTAAAAAGTTTTAAATGCAGATGTAGGTCCACGGCGACCAGCCACTCTCCCACCCTATGAGAGAAGACACCCAGCTGCTAAAGCACCAGCCCCACAGGACCAATCAGCAGAGACCTTGGCAGAATTGGAGATTCATCTAGAGCGCTTAACAGTAGATATTCCAGAGACTAGCATAGATGATATTCCTCTTAGGCTTCAGCGCTATGTGATTGGGGTCCCAGGACCTTTTAGGAGGTTCCTTTGTAGGGTAGCCCGAGCAGTGGTTTCTTATCATGATCATCATCAGGGATAGGATGATCGCCATTATAGACTTCATATGACATTTATATCTTTTTGTGCTATCATTTTTGTCGATCATAAGGGGTTTTTCAACCTATGATGGAAGATGATGTATATTTTGACACACTTCTATGCTATGATATATTGCTATTACTGGTTATCTTGTATAACATGTTTATGGGATGCTTTTAAATTTACTGTCTTGATTATTGAAAATGTCTATTTATCATTTGAGAAGCAACTGCATCTGCTAATGTGTTTAAATATCTTGGAATATGTTGATATTCAATTTAGTCAAATTCACGTTCCAAGAGACGAACTCTAAAAAATAATCTTAATAATACTGGATTTCGAATGGCATAAACCCTATTAAGCTGTAATACAACGAGTTTAGAATCTAACCTTACAATCAAACTCTAAATCCCAAATGAGATGGATTCAAATAATAACTCAATCATTGGACTGTACTCTACAATGTTATTCATTGTTTTAACAAGGCTTACCCCATGCATAGATGCTAACTCATCAGAGGGTGAATAGATAACCCAAGCTGTGGAAGAAATATTCTGTGTACTATGACAAGCACCATCAGCAAAACCAATGTATGTTTGAGAAAATGCCGACATCTGCAATGTGAAGAGTAAAATCGAGATAAGCAAGAATAATGACAAAACACTCTCTAAACTAGGCACACTTTCTCATCTAAAACACACCAACCAGAAAGAAATCTATTCTAACCAGAATCTCGACACCAAACTTTAAGCATAATATCTTTTTAGGTAAAGCCCATTTCTGGGTTTACCTAAAGAGACACCATCAAAATCTACTAATTCATAGGCCCCTTTAGCTAGCTTTTGCTTAACAACAAAAGGACCATGCCACATGGGTACGAATTTTCCAGCCCCTAGCTTATCGTTAGCTTGATCGTATAATAAAACTAGGTCCCCTTCCAAAAAATTACGAGGTGTAAAATTTCGATCATACTGAGCTTTTATCCTTTTTGCGTGAGTCTCGATTACTAAAGTAGCATCACGTCGATTCTCATCTAATTGAGATAAGTACAACAAACGTTTTTCCTCTTCGAAAGTGGCTGGATGTAATTCTATGGCTATTTACAATGACGGAATTTCGCATTCAATGGGTAACACAACTTCCAACCTGTAAACGAGTTGAAAAGGAGTGAACCCTGTTGATGTTTTGACTGAGGTTCGATATGCCCAAAGCGCTAAAGATAACGTGTTATGCCAATTCGAACGATGAATACCAATGATTCGTTGGATCATGGTGACTAGAACTTTGTTGATTGACTCAACTAGACCATTAGCTTGTGGGTAATATGGAGTAGAGCTATCGTGACGCATGCCAAGTTGATCTGCTAGCTCTGTCATCATGATGTTTCGAAAATGGCTCCCATGATTGGTGATAATCACTTGAGGAACACTGAACCTAGCAATTATATGATTGAAAATGAAAATAGCAGCATTTTTTCCATCTGCCAAAAATGTAGGCATCACCTCAGCCCACTTGGTAAAATAATCTACCACAAGGATGATATACGCATGCCACCCGGCTGAGTGAGGGTTACATGTAATAAAATCGATACCCCATTTTGCGAAAGGACCAACGACAATTATAGGGTGGAGAGGAGCAAGAGGAGCACACATCTTTCGATCAAAATTTTGGCAATTGTGGCATTTCTAGACTGCATTGGTACAATCTTTAAATAAGGATGGCCAAAAATAACCAGCACGCAATATCTTTTGGGTTGTGGCATACCCAGACATATGATCGCCACACGCTCTAGAGTAACAGTCATTTAGAACCTTTTCAGCTTCCTCATGAGTTAAACAATGACGAAAAACAGAATCCACCCCACGACGATAGAGTGTATCTCCAATAATTTTTTATGGTTTGGATTGGAAACGGATTTTTTTTCATTAAGATCGTGAAATTTTAGGCCGAAAAGATTGGGTTTGGAGATAGACAATTATATCCCCATACCATGGATGAAGAGTACTAATAAGAAACAAAGATTCATCCGCGAGGGATTCTTCTGCCACAATTTCGATATTAGTACAAGGGAAGTCACACATCAACTCCGCGAAAACCAAAGACTTCTTTGACTTGGATTTTTCAAATTCCAGGTCAAATTCCTGCAGGATAACAATCCATTTGAAATACTTGCCCCCTAGCAATTGTTTAGTCAAAATATTCGTCATAGGGTTACAGTCAGAAAGTACTATGGTTTTGCGTAGTAGAATGTAATGATGAAAACGCTGGACAACTTGAATGGTTGCCAGATCCAATTTCTCCACATGCGAATACTTAAGCTTAGTCAAATTCAAAGTTCGACTAAGATAGTAAATCACATGCTTAGCATTGAATTCATCTTCCTGAACTAAAACCATTCCATTGGTGGAATGAGAAGCGGCGAGGTACAAAAAGTAATCCTAGTTGTAGTTGGGAGGATGCAATAATGGTGCATGGGTCAACACATGTTTAAGTGCATCAAAAGATTTTTGAGCTATCTCATCCCAAAAGAATGGAGTGTTCTGTTTCAACAACCTGGTAAAACCTTCTGTTATCTCGGTGTAGTTAGGAATGAATCGATGTAAAAAGTTTGCTTTCCCTTGCAAACTTTGGAGTTGGTGAAGAGTCGAAGGGGAGGTAATTTAACAGTGGCTTCAACCTTCGAGGGATCGACACGAATGTCGGCTTTTGAAACAACAAATCCCAGTAAACAACCCGTTTCTATACAGAAAACACATTTGTGTGGATTCAACCTAATTCGATAATGTCTACATCTCATAAAGATGGCTCATAAATGAGTGAGATGATCGGCTCTACGTAATGAATGAGTAGGTAAATCATCAAGATAAGGTTGCACAATGTGCTTGATGTTGTGAAATGCATAAGACATAGCCCTTTGAAAATTTGCTCTGGCATTCTTCAACCCAAAAGGTAATTTGCAATAAGCAAAGGTCCCCCATGGACAAATGAAAGTTGTTTTTGGTTGATCAGTGTTTGGTCAATTTAGTGTTGTCTAAATTGCTATCATAAATTATCAACCCGGGGCTCGTAAGCTGATGAAGTGAAGTGTACAATATATACTTAAGCAGCCTTTCCTAGTTCTTTTTGTCGTTTTTAGTTTATGTCTAATTATCTTCCTAACGTGTTGTGATGAAGTTATAAACAAGTGAGTGAATGTGTGTGTATGTGGCGATTTCTAAATGCTTCTTGAATTTTAAAGAGAAAATTTGAACAATAACTTGGAATGGAATTAAAGCTTCGAATGAAAGTAAAGCATCAAACAAAAAGACCAATGGCACTAGTCCAATACCTTTACTGCTGATAAGAATGAAAATGACATCTACATTAACTCAGCTGAAAGAAAGAACACTACTCTAACTCCTCTATTGAATCTAAAGCAATGCAAAAATTAAGTGACAAATCACACTACTTAATTCTCCCTTAACATTCTGCCTTTAGCTAAATTGATCATGTGAAAAAGAGTTAGGAGTGAATTAGCAATATGACTCTAAAACTAAATAAACCAAGCTGCAATTAGATGATGTTTTGGTCCCATAAAAGTTAGTGAATTATGATAAACAGAACCATTAAGAGATTAGCAAATTGACAAAACTTGATAAAGTAAACTAAGTAAGGAATTAACTAAGCAAGGAAACTAATAAAAATCAGAATGAAAGTCAGCAGTTTAGATAAGACAACTTCAGATGCCACTAGTGTTAAAAAGAAGTAAAAGCACACTGTCCCGGGCTCCTAATCAAAGCTATAAAAACACACTGATCAGTCATGAAAAGTACAGAAATGTAAAGCAGCATAATTCAAAACTGTACATTAATATACATGATCAATTAAAGAAAAAGAAATGTAGGAAAGTAAATTCAAAGGCTACTGTACAATGGTTGTAGCAGACAGGGGCCCTCCATCCACTTCAACCAAGTAAAAGATCAGCTACGCGGATAAAAACAGAACTGTCTTCTTTGAATTAAATAAACTCATAACAAAACACAGTGGAGAGCGTAAACGCTTTATAAAAGAGTCTTTAAACAAAGTGTACAGCAAAAAAATAATAACTTCCAAAAGCTAACTAATCAGTGTGTAGAAACGCTTTATTTTTAGCAAGAACATCAACTGTCCTGTGCGTAAACTAAGCTAACTAACAGCTAGGAAAAAGACACGTTCAACAGCACCGTGCACGGATCTAGGGAACGGTCATCATGGTTTAATAAATCTGATGTTGGATTCTTGTCCCCTACAGTCTTCGTGGCTGAAGAAGAGGCCAGCTGTGACTTACGTGCTCCAACTGAACACGCAGAGCCGTGCCACCGTTTGCAACCTTACCATTTGACCAGAGCTACCTCCACGTTGACCAGGGGTGTAGACGGCCAGTTTGGCTGAGCTGACAGCACACGCACCATATACATGGTCATACAAACTTGCCCATGTGGCTCTTTTCTCTGAAGGACACCTGGATCATAGCAAACAAGAAAATGGCTGCGGAATCTGGGATCAGCTGCAGAATCAGAGACCGGCTGTGGAAATCCTGTATTAGCTACGGAATTGCAGCACTTGAACCAAAAATCTAAACCAACAGTCAATCATTAGCACAATTAGCAAATCATGTTAAAAAGTCCTATAATGCAATGAATTGAACAAGTTGATGAAGGAAATGATGAAAAAAGAAGGAAATGAGTAGGAAAAGGCTGTTGGGAGGATGGGTAAATGAGTGCAGTTTTGAGGCTCAACACCCTGCTAAACTAAAATTGTGATATGTGATATAAACCCGGACCCAATATCATTATCTGCATAAGTTCATAAAATTTGAAGTCCGCCATATGTGTTTTGCAAAGATTTTCTTTGTTAAATCATTTTTATGATTTAAATGAAGAAATAACTAAACCTCCATTTAACCATGCTAGTCACAGTTTTAACACATAATAAAGTCATATCCGCCAAAATTGATCATTGGTTCCCTCCATACTCCTTCTTCACTCCACCACCATTCGATCACATACATTCAAATCCAATGGCCCTCGGTGATTTCGGGTTGACTTTCTATAAGGGCATTACCCACCCGAAATGTGGTATTCCACCGTCCTCCTTTGCTACGTGTCAGGCTTAAATCATTTCAGGTGACCCCTTCCCAAAACTTCCCATGCCTTATAAGTGGTGTGATGAAAACCAAAATTGTCTCCTACATAACGACAAAATAGCCACTACTCATTTTTGCACCATAATTCAAAAAAGAACCTTTTTTCTATTTAAATGCCAAAATCAACATTTTGCTCTGTTTTCACCTGTTTTCATAGTAAACCCTCCATAAAGCCTCTACGACCAATTAAACCATTGTTTCACCTTCTGATATGATTTGGAATCTTTACAATGTCCTTTCAAGCTCAAAAAATATATTCATGATCGTCTTTGTCACCTTGTTTTTCTTAATAGTTTCTGTGTTTTGCAGGTAAAGGCCCCTGTTCCAGGCTTACAAAGAAAAAGCTTGTGTACAATTGAAAGACATATATGAAGACCATATCAATTTACTTTACCTTGTAACATAAAATCCAAAGTGATTTTCTGTTGAAAAACACAGTGAAAACCTAGATTGCACAATAAAGCTAAAAAGAAATAGTAAAGGTTACTCTGCAAGGTTAAAGAATATTTACATAATTTAAAGAGTATTAGTCGAAAGATAAAAATGAAGGAATCAACGAGCGCAAAGGATTCAAACAATAAAGAAGCTTAAAGGGAAAAATATCAAATAGCAAAGCCAGAACAACCCGAATAAAAGGGACAACAAGAAGCAGTTCAATATCTACCCCTATCTTCTTGCATGAAGATCTTTTTTTTCCTAGATTAAATCTCAATCAGTTTTAGGATATTTCTTAATTTTATTATTGTATAAATAACTCTATTCTTGAGTTGTTATGGGTTCAAAGTTCAAGATTCATTAATCATTACTTCTTAAGTCTTGATTGTTAATTCTGCTTTGAAAACAAAAGCCACATTTAAAGGAAGCTTTTATAGACACTTGATGTACTCAGTTTTTCTGGAACCTTAATACAAAGCAGAGGATTCTAAATCTGGTTTTACACAGTTTGTGTTATCCTATATGTTTTTCTAGTTATCAGTCATTATGATTTTCTTCATATTCTTATGACTTATAGAGATATCTAGGTAGGAAGAATTGTGTCTCAATTTATTCCTATAAGCTCCTTAAGTGATCATCTATTAATAGAATGGATTAATGAACTGTTTGTTTAGCTAATCCCCTCTAATCAGTAAATCATCAACATATTGTGTAAGCTTAAGTATACTACCTTGAACCTTTGGAACGTAGTTTAGAAGGTTTTCACACTTATGATTGTTCTGTTTTACAGTCTGGAAACTGTGATAATCATATTATTTGTTGTCTTCTTCTCACCACTATTTTCATCTATATCATTGTGTAAAGTCTTATAGCAGCCCTATGTTGATATATTAATATAACCCAAAGGATTAATTACTTCAATTCTACATCTGTCTTCATTCATTGGTCTTCCAAAAAAACTAAAACCAAAAACCCTAAAACAATTATTTTAGATGCTCAGGCATTGGCAACCGACCTACTACTATATCGTAGGTACAAAAACTTCATCAACTAGTGAAGGATTAAAGGAGACTCTCCTGTAATCAGATGGAAGTCACTGCAGAGAAGCAGGATGGATATCCAACACTTTTTGGGCTTCATCCAGATAGGGACAAAGGTGAATGGGGTGATTCCCTTTGCATAACCTACAGGGAAACTTAACTTTACCCTTCTTTCCATGAATTTTACTACCACTAGTAGATGGTGTGCTGTTGGGCATGGGATTCCCCCAAGGCAAGTTTTGGGGCTTAAAGCCCAAGTTTTGATTAATTCCATTGTAAAGACCCTGCGATTTGTGGGCACAAAGCGCGAAGTTGAAATTGAGTCATAGGGTTGTATGCCCTTACTTTTGTGAATGTAGTGTTGGCTTGAGAGTTCTACCCATGGTCTGTGGACCATGGGTTTGTATAAATAGAGCGAGGCTCTAAGCTGTAAAGAGACATGGAGGGAAGAAAAGAAGGAAATCAATCAATGAAGCAGTGAGTCGAAGCGTCAAGTCATGTATTTGGCTTGTAGAGTAGGAGAAGGCTCTGCAGTTGAGTGTGTAGAGTCCTAGTAGTCCGCAGCTAAGTGCACGGACCCCTGCAGCTGAGTGTGCAGAGGCCTAGTAGTCTGTAGCTAAGTGCGCGGATCCCTGCAGTTGAGTGCGCAGGGTAGTTTGAGTTTGTAACCGTTGGAAGCATTAATAAAAGAGAAGTTTTACCATATTTCTATGTATCTTTTCCTGTTTTATGCATTGAAGTATATTGGGTGTGAATTGCAAGTTTACTATTTATTTACTCTGCAAACCTATATGAATGCATTGAGTAAGTGAATACAATATAAGGTATCTATTTAGGCAAGGATAACTAAGGTAGCACAGATCACTGCTCTAGCAGCATGAAAGCTTCGTAGCCCCTAGTTAGGGCTACGCGAAGACAAATATAACAAAGTGTGAAGGCCTCGCTGGACAGGGAAATGTGTGAAGTGACCTGCGCAAAGACATTCCTAGTTGGACTAAGTCGACCCCCTCAGACATCTCAAGGGTGCGGAAACCTAGTTCTAGCATCCCCCATATTGCTTCGGGTGAGACCTCAGTCCACACTCCATGGAAGCTTGCCGAAAGGGCTAGTAGTATAGGTATCTGTTTGACTAATTAACTCTGAACCTGGGTCAGGCCCTAACAATCCAACAAATGGTTCCATTGATGGGACCAGAATCTGCATAGAGATGTTTGATGTCATATCATTGGAATCCAACTAAGAAATAAATTGAGGGTTGGTTGGACAGAAGAATTCACGAATTCGCAGTGCAGGAGAATAGGAATCTGCAAATATCAAAAGAAGTGTGGTTAGACTACTACCTATAAACAAAGATCCATGAAATTTTATTCATATCTTTCCCTACTGAGTTTTACAAGTGGATCATAAAGTTAGCAGATAGCCAAGGAAGGTGCAAGTTCGACTGTCCTATTGTGTGGACCCCAGAGTTGGTGCACAGATTCTCCCACTTGTTTTTTTTCTTTCCATAGGGGGCCACAAGAGAGCTTAGTCATTTTTCCAGCCCTGAAACACCTATTGTCTCTCTACACCAAGAGAACTTCTCAGAGTTCATAGATTTTGTCAATGCATCTATAGTATTCTTCAAAGTGTCCACCTTTACCAACAACACCTTTTTGTCTTCTATCATATCCCTCACAAAGTGATACTGAACATCAATGTGCATTGTCTTTGAATGATATGCGGGGTTCTTTGACAAGAAAATTACACTTTGGCTATCACAGTCTATCCCTATAGCTCCATGTACTAACCCCATACTTGAACACAATCTCTGCAACCAAACTACTTCCTTTCCTGCATGAGTGGTTGCCATGTATTCTGCCTCTGTAGTTGATAGTGCCACTATAGATTGTTTCTTACTCATCCAACTAACTACACCTCCAAATAGGTTAAACACATACCCACTTCTAGATCTTCCCTGATCCAGATCTCCAGCCCAGTCTACATCAACAAAGCCACGAATATCCAACATTCTGTCCAATCCTAATCTTCCTTGGTAGCACAAACCATAATCACTAGTGCCACGCAAATACCTGAAAACCCACTTCACTGCTGTCCAGTGCTCCTTCCCTTATTTTGACATAAACCTACTTAATACTCCCACTGCATGTGCAATGTATGGTCTAGTACAGACCATTGCGTACATCAGGCTACTGACTGCAGTTGCATATGGAACATAGGACATGTCCCCTTCCTCTTCTTGTGTCTTGGGATACTATTCAGTAGATAACCTCACACCTACAAGAATAGGAACCATCACCGGTTTAATATCCTGCATATTATACCTCTGCAGTATTGTCTTGACATACTTCCTTTGGTTTAACCAGAGCTTCCTCTTTGCCCGATCTCTTTTAATTTCCATGCCCAAAATATAGTTTGCAGCACCAAGATATTTCATGTCGAATTTGGAGGTCAATTGGGTCTTCAAATCCTAGATAATTTCTTTGTCATTTCCAACCAGCAACATATATTCCACATACAAGACCAGATAAACCTTATGGTCACCAATTAATTTAAAATACATACAGTGATCTGCTTTGCTTCTGGTGAAGTCAAGTCCCCATATAAATGTATCAAATTTTTGATACCACATCCTTGGTGACTGTTTTAACCCATACAGAGACTTCCTTAACTTGCATACCAGTTGTTTCTTACCCTTCACCGCAAAGCCTTCAAGTTGCTTCATTTATATTTCCTCTTCCAGATCCCCATGAAGAAATTTTGTCTTCACATCTATCTGTTCTACCTCAAAATCAAAAGCAGTAACAACATATAAAAGTAATCTAATAGAAGTTACCTTGGGAACAGGAGAAAAAATATCACCAAAATCAATTCCTGGCACCCGAGAATAACCTTTTGCTACCAACCGAGCTTTTTATTTCTCCACCTTTCCTTTTGCATTTGTCTTCTTCTTGAACACCCATTTGCTGCCAATGGGTTTCCTTCCAGCCAGCAACTCCACCAAATCCTAAGCCTCATTTTTGTGCAAAGATGCCATTTCAACAACCATAGCCTCTTTCTAGAGTTTGCCATCCTCTGAATCTATTGCTTCCTTCACAGTTCTGGGATCATCGTTAGTAATAGATAAAGCAAAATTTGAATAGAAAGAAGATGGAGTATACCTTTCTAGTTGCCTTCTTTCTCGAACTGATCTTCTCACACCCAAAGTTTGTGGCTCTTCATCTTCTGATTCCTCATCTGCTGTAGAGTCTGATTCTTCCTCCTTAAGCTCAAACTCTATCTTCTCGGGTTCCTTTGGTTGGACTTCATGTTTAATAATATCTTTTACCTCTCGTAACACCACATCTCGGCTATACACAACCTTCCTTGTGACTAGGTTCCAAAGCTTATAACCCTTTAAACCATCCTTATACCCAATAAAGATGCACTTTTCAGATTTACTATCCAACTTGGTTCATTTTTCCTTTGGAACATGTATATATGCATCACATTCAAATACCCTCAGATGTGAAATAGAGGGCTTCTTACCAGTCCATACCTCTTGTGGATTTTTATCCTCCAATGCTGATGAAGGTGATCTATTGACCAGGTAACATGTTGTCTCCACTGCCTCTACCCAGAATTCCTGTCCTAACCCAGCACCACTGAGCATCCTTCTTGCCCTTTCCATCAATGTCTTGTTCATTCTTTCTACAAATCCATTTTGATGAGGTGTATATGGAGTAGTCTTCTATCATGCTATACCACACTTCTTACAGAATTCTTCAAATTCCTTGCTGCAAAACTCTCCACCATTATCTGTCCTTAGCACATTTATCTTCTCTTTTGCCTGATTTTCCACGAGAGCCTTAAATTCTTTAAACCTGTCAAAGGCTTCATATTTCTTCTTATGAAAATATATCCATGTATTCCTTGAGAATTCATCTATAAATGATACATCGTACATAGAATTACCCAGTGATGGAACCTTCACAGGTCCAAACACATAATTGTGCACAAGTTCTAATATTTGTTTCGCCCAATTACCACCAGAGGGGAAACTCACCCAATTTTCATAGAAATCAAAATCTAAAGATCTATTACTCATACCTTCTACCATACCTTTACCATGAAGTATTCGAAGGCCCTTTTCTCCAATATGTCCAAGCCTTTGATGCCACAACATGGTCTTCTCTCCAGAGGCCACTAGATTTTCTGCTCCACTTTCAGGAACCACAAAACTATTGCACCCATCAACAACCATGCTACCTTGCAGCTTGTAAAAGGTTCCAATCTGAACTCCCCGCATCAATACCAGTGCTCCCCGAACCATCTTGCAAGTATCCTTCTCAAACACTATTTTTACACCTGCATCATCCAGCTTGCTTACAGAAATCAGATTTCTGGCAAATGCAGGAATATGCAAAACACCCGGAAGTGTTCTAGCCCTTCCACCTTGCAACTTCAACTTTACTTTTTCGTGAACAATGATTCTAGCCTTCCTATCATCCCCTAAGAAGACATCACCACCATCGTATTTATCATACTCACAGAACCACTCTC
>APFE031731104.1:0-34226 GCA_000404065.3 Pinus taeda | reverse complement strand
TATTGCAATAACCAGACTATCCCATGAATCTGGTAGAGAACACAACAAACTGATGCACTTATCTTCATCTGAAATTTTAATATCAATAGATGATAACTAACTTACCACAGTATTAAATGCATTCAGATGCTTTGTCACCGAGTCTCCAACTTTCATCCTCAGGTTATACCACTTTTTCCGGAGGAACAATTTATTCACTAGAGACTTAGATTGGTACAAAGTCCCTATCGTTTCCCACAAAGCCTTCGCCATAGCTTCCCCTGATACATTCAGCAATAGTGAATCTGAGACACACAATCATATTGTGCTCTTTTCCTTCCGATCCAACTTCTTCCATTATTCATTGAACCCTCCCGTTGGTTTAGTACCCGGATCTACCACGATCCACTGATCTTTATCCACCAACAGATCCTCCATCTTCAGTTTCCATAACTCAAAACTCTAACCATTAAATTTCTCGATCTCTATCTTTCCACTTCTCGCCATATTCTTTCACCACCAGAATCAATTTCATAGATCTCCCACTAAACAGGGTCTACCATAGGCTTGAGCAGTACCCCTCAGCAATAAAGGCGTCCCCTTGAAGCCAAAACTGATCTCATACCAAATTTAGGTTTTAACCCCATACAAAAATTACCTGCATATGAATTTGAAAACACAGAAAATAAACAATGCGAGAGCATACCACATAAAACACATATACACAGACATTTTCCGCTAGATCCCAAAACTAGGACTAAAAACTTGATTTTTCATTATGTTCCTTTCAATGTTATAATACATATTTATACATGTTGAAGCATCCAATAGCATGGACCAAAAACCATGAAGTCCAATACCATGTACTAAAAACCATCGAATCCAAAAACATGTGTGAAAATCATGCATAAAACCATAGGTGGGTCTGCCCATCCTAACATATGGTCCAATATCAAAATTTTCTGGGGCGCTACCCGAGACCCCATAAAGTGTGGTTATAGGTATGCATCAAGCCCCCATGTGACCCCTCCCCATGCTACATAATTAGCACAATGAAGGGGGGCTCTACCCCGCTCTAAACCCCCGGTTAACTACATGGGCTAGTCGTGGAAAGAATATAACACAACCCAACACGAAGTGACCTACGCAAAGACATTCCTAGTTGGACTAAGTCAACCCCCTCAGACATCTCAAGGGTGTGGAAACCTGGTTCTAGCATCCCCCCATATTTCTTCAGGTGAGACCTCAATCCACGCTCCGTGGACTATTTCCGAAAGGGCAAGTAGTACAGGTATTTGTTTGGCTAATTAACACTAAACCTGGGTCAGGCCCCAACAATCCAACAAATGGTTCTGTTGCCAAGACGAGAATCTGCATAGAGATGTTTGATGTCGTATCATTGGAATGCAACTAAGAAATAAATTGAAGGTTGGTTGGATAAAAGAATTCACGAATTTGCAGCACAAGAGAATAGGAATATACGACTATCAAAAGAAGAGTGGTTAGACTACTACCTATACACAGAGATCCATGAAACTTTCTTTACATATTTCCCTACTGAGCTGTATGAGTGGATCGCGAAGTTAGCATGTAGCTAACGAAGCTGCAAGCTTGACCATCCTATTGTGTGGACCCCAGAGTTGGTGTGTAGATTGGAAGTGTCAGAGGATAATATCCTGTGCATTGTTGATCACTGGCTCAATCGAATTATAGGAGGATTCATTACTGAGTTCATGGTAGATACTTTTTTCAGCTATAGCGAGGTATAGCGATGCTTCCTCAAAGGAATGCGAGGTAAATACATTAAGTCTCTAAACACTTGGATTAAAATGCTACCATGTGAAAAGTCGATTATGCAAATATATTGATGTGTGGGGCTATGCAAAGTGGGAGAATTTACAGAAATGAAGATAGTGCAGAACTAGAAACTAGCCCCTGGATTTCACCTCCGCGAGGGGATGAGGAGGAGCTCGTGAAGTGTGATCAATTATATAAGGTAGAGGATTCCACGCATACCACCCCTACCCACCACCACCAGCTTCACTGCCTTCACCCCCATCTACGTCCATACCACCTCCGACACCACCGTGAGTCAATATGGAAAGCGCAACAAAGTTGTCAGTGTTCAAGAGAGTAGGAAATGAAGATCCATACCAGTTTTGGTTCATGATAAAACTTGTATGGGAAGCGCAAGGAGTTACAGATGACAATATAAAGAAAGCGACATTAGTTAGCACTCTACAGGATCGCGCATTGACCTAGAATATTAAGCATTCTAATGACAATTCGAATGTGGGGATCATGGATATCCAGGTTACGCTAAACAAAGAATTTAGTAGGCTAAAGTCAAATGTATAGTCGAACATTGGGTTCAAGGAGATCGCAATGCTACCAGGTGAGACTCCTTGGGAGTTGGACCAAAGACTAACATGCACAATTTACAAAGCCAATATGACTTTGACAGCTGGACAGCACTGCGAATGGTTTGTAGCATCACTAATGATGCATTTAAGGAATCCGCTATCACAACAGAGGTTAGAAACTCAGGTAGAGGCCCAGGAGATCTCGATGAGGTTGCATGAGACCTCGATATAGGATTCTAACCTAGGAGTCCAGCAGATCCATGCACAGTTGAAAACATTATGCCTTGAGATGCAGAGTTTGAAACAGGATGGGACAGCTCGCCTGGAAGTACGCGAAGAGGTATGGTGTGTTAAATGTAAGGGTCAGGGTCATGACAAGAACCATTTCCTAGTGTTCACAAATTACCTTGTGGGGGGAGGCCTATGCCATTAAGACCAGAGGCATAAGTCATACCTAGCGCGGTGCCTACTTTGTGGTGTGGGATTTGTCAAATAGGAGGAAAGTATGCTACGGACAACTGTCATTTGCTGCAAAGGTACACGCAGAATTTGCAGTATATCGGTGGGAGACAATGAGCGCACCTATAGAATCTATGAGCTGATGATGGATAATATTCCTACCTATAGAGTTCAAGCTGAAATGCAGCCCCTTGTCCAGAACACAGGAATGGTGCGAACCATATTTTAGGGGCCCGAACGAGGTTGAGGTGGAGGAGGACCTAGAAGAGGTCGTAGACAGTTGATATGTTACAATTGCAGGGGACTAGGACATTATGCCCTTGATTGCATGAATCCAATGCATCCATCATGTCTGTATTGTAGCTTGTTTGATCATGAGACAAAGGATTGTCCCACACTAATAGCGAGGTTGTGCGACAAGGGAGCGCTCCAACGTCTCCTGACTCAGAACCTACAAATGATGAGGTCTGAACCACGTGAAGAAGATACCAATGTGAACATTGTGCTCCGATGTGGAATTACGATAGGAGATGATAAATGCAAGTAGCCAAAAGATAGTACCTGGGTTCGTAAGGCTCCAATGAAAGAACCAGAGTTTTATTTGGAGCACACTAAGGAAACCTTCATGGAAGCTAGGAAGAGCTTCATTCATGCCCCCACTTCAAGAAGCAAAGATAGACCAGAGCCAGAAATGGACCCATCAATGCTCATGACATACCTAGAAGCATGCATGAAGCTACTGCGTGATAGCAACGCTATAAAGGGACTACAGGAACTCATAAATAGATGCATTGGGACTGTACTAGGATAAATGCGCATAGTACGGAATATTGGAAAGCATGCGACGAGGATGGTAAGAGAAATGAGATTGACCGCGCATATTGGAGAATATGAGATGGACCAAGTGATTCTAGATTTAGGATCAGATGTGAATGTTTTTCGAAAGAAGACATGGGAGCACCTGGGAAGGCCAACACTACAATGGTCTCCTATCCAACTATGAATGGTGAACCAAAAAAAGATCCTACCTGTGGGGAGATTGCAGGGAATCACCGTGGATATTGAAGGGGCAAGCGCGCTAGAAGACATTGAAGTGATAGAGTTTGTGGATGACAGTAATCCCTACCCCACGCTATTAGGAATAGATTAGTCCTCTAACATGAATGGGGTGATAAATCTGAAGAAGTGGAAGATGATTTTTGAGAAAAAGTCTCTGTGCGTAGTTGTACCTTTGGACCCTATAGAAGGATCGCGCTACATGAAGCCAGTTCACAACTATGAAAGCAACGATGACTTGGACTACATCTACAAGATAACTGAACGAGAGCAACATTGGGTAAATTCCATTGTGAATGGATGAATCTCATGGGAACGCAAAAGAACCTGTAAATCGGATCCTGATGAGGAAATAAAACAATGGCAGAATAGGTTGCATGAGGTGACCACATTGAACTGTAATATGATGACAAGACCGTCACACTGTGTATCAACAGAAGTAAGGGATCTGCCTAGTTATGATGGGTTAAGTGACATAGATGCTTTCTTGAACATGTTTGAAAAAGAAGAGCCGAAACATCAATGTTTCAAGTCTTTGAAATGGGTACTATGTGCTACGCCCGCAAGGTGGTGGGGCACACACCAAGGAAGCTTTGAGGACTAGTGCGAATGCAGGAGAATGATGCACATGCAGTTTGGGAAGCCTCAGATGTGACCAAAAGATAAGAATGATGAATGGGATTATTTGCGCAAGCATCTATCCAAGGGGGTATGGGCATATGGTAAACAACCTATGCGGATGCACATGGACTTCACGTTCGGGAACACAGTCAATAAGCAGGTGTTGGTGAGGCAATTAGGTGAATGATCCCTCCAATTAGGAGGAAAAAGTGTGGAAAATCTGAGTGTATAGAAGGCTACATATGCATAAGCCTTTAACGAAGTGTACGAAACACTAAACCAGGTATATAAGGCGCTACAGAGTGATTGGGACCTACGCGTACCAACAGTTCAATGGGCTTATAGGACAATGTGCAAGAAACTGATAGGGCAGACACCTTCTACGTTGGAATGTGGAGAAAACACTGTAGTTCCAATAGAGAACAATATGCCTATTCCACACATAGCAGTGTTGGTAGATATGATGGTTCATAGAGCCTTGGAAGAAGGAATAGCGCAGATGGAAGAAGAGGAATGCTTGGGACCTGAGGAAGAAATCCGATAAGGTTATCTTAGGCTCTAAGAACTCATGAAGAAAAGGGTTTGGTTAAGGGATAAAAGCGCTCTGGTGGAAGCGGAAGTCAAGAAGCTTGAGGAAGAAATAAAGAAGGATCTTCTCAATAAGAAAATTGGGGTGATAAAACAGGGCACACACAACTACGATGGCGAATTTAGGGACTACTACCGAGAGTTGATGAGCTTGATGCCTTGGATTGGACCACATATTACTAAAGGGGTCACCCATGATGGCACAATGCAGATGGTAAAGTGCGCGACACAGACAGTAAAAAGAAAAGGTGAATTTTTTCCAGGAAAAGTGATGGATGACCAATTGAAACCCCACACAGGTGGTGCGACCACTTGACTAGCCATGGGCAGTACAGTCTTCACGCTCTAGGTAGTTGAAAAAAGGCACGAGACTATAACCAGATGCAGGGGATCAGTTCCAACACCATGGTCTCAGAAAAATGAGTACAAGAGATACAACAAGCAGCCGCTAAGTACGCTACCAACCTTGCATCAATCTGAGCAGAGTTGGGAGGTCTCCGTGTGAAGATCTCCGCACCAACAGAGTGACTTGAGGGTGAGTCAAGATGATTGTGTTGGGGGCCTATTGGGTGTCGGATCCCCCCAAGGCAAGTTTTGGGGCTTAAAACCCAAGTTTTGACGAAGTCCATTGTAAAGACTCTGCTATTTGTGGGCGCAGAGCGTGAAGTTGAAATTGAGTCATAGGTTTGTCCTCCCTTACTTTTGTAAATGTAGTGTCAGCTTGAGAGTTCTACACATGGTCCATAGACCATGGGATTGTATAAATAGAGCAAGGCTCTAAGTTGTAAAGAGACATGCATGGAAAAAAATAAGGAAATCAATCAATGAAGTAGTGAGTCGAAGTGTAGAGTCATGTCTTTGGGTTGTAGAGTAGAAGAAGGCTTTGGAGCTGAGTGCGCAGAGGCCTAATAGTCCACAGTTGAGTGCACAAACCCCTGCAGCTAAGTGTGCAGGGTAGTTTGAGTCAGTAACCATTGGAAGCATCAATAAAAGAGAATTTTTACCATATTTATGTGTATCTTTTCCTGTTTTATGAATTGAAGTATATTAGGTATGAATTTCAAGTTTATTGTTTATTTACTGCATGAACCTACATGAATGTGCTAAGTAAGTGAATACAATATAAGGTATCTGTTTAGGCGACGATAACTAACTATTATAAGAAGATAAGTAAGACTTGTGTTGTAACTGACGGAAATAACACATATCACTGCTCTAGCAGCGCGAAAGCTCCTCAGCCCCTAGTTAGGGTCGTGCAAAGATGAGTATAACAAATCATGAAGGCCTTGTTGGATAGGAAACTGTGCGAAGACATTCCTAGTTGGACTAAGTTGACCCCTTCAGACATCTCAAGGGTGCGGAAACCTGGTTCTAGCATCCCCCCCTACTGCTTCAGGTGAGACCTCAGTCTGTGCTCCTTGGACTATTGTCGAAAGGGCCAGTAGTATAAGGATTTCTTTGGCTAATTAACTTCGAACCTGGGTCAGGCCCCAACAAGCCAACATGTGTCACAAACATGATCTCCAGAAGTTGATGACATAGGATGATGGGAATGAGAAGACCATTCTTCTGAGATCTGAGGAATACCAGAACAATTTTGAAGAAGATGGTCTCCCATATAGTGTTTGCAAGGATATTGAAGTTTGTAAGGCTTATTGGATGGTTTCTCATCAGAAGTTGCATTCAAAGCAATGGTTGCTTGGTTTCCCCCTTGCTGAATTTTCTTCTTCTTCTTCTTCTTTTTCTTCCTTTTATTCTTCTTCTTATCCACCTGGTTACTAGTGTCAATAATGTCACCAGGCAAAGAGCAAGAAGGGGAGGAAGAAAAAACCACTGAAGAAAGTGAAGGGTCAACTTTAGGATCAACTAGAGGTTAATTTTGTCCAGTTGTAGGAATATTGAGTTATGGGGCCAAGGAGGTTGAGAACAACCATACTGGCAAGCTTATGGTAATTCCCAGAAGGGACAATGTAGCCATATAAGGAGCACCAATATTTCCGAAAGGAGGAAAAGGACTAGAATTCCCATCAAAAGGAATTTCTTGATCAGTGGACTCTAGAGTTGTTGCCATATGTCTTAACCTAATATCAACTAAGGAGTGACGTGGAGGATGTTATCTATGGTAAATTAGTTTATTTTAATCAAAACAATAGAACAAAACAAAAGAGGGATAATCTAGGCAAAAGGATTACCAAGTAACTGTGAATTCCAATATATTGCCTCAGTAAACCAAGGACTTAAAATACGTGCAACAAATCTCCTCGAATATTGTGTTGGGTGTGTCATAGTGTACAATGCAGCCAACTAGGTTACCTAAGGATGGATAGCAATGTAAAGTAGTCCTCCCATATATACCTGAAAGTATGTGGAGGCCCAATCTGTGTTACTGCTTTCTAATGTGAAACCGCACAATGAGAGCATTCCTTTATACTTTTCATACTATAACACCGCCCTATATACCCAAAGGTACGTGGAAAAGCTATGATATACTTACATATGTGGAAAAAGGTATCGCACTCGAAATGTATCACATACAATTAACGACAACTGCTATGTTTTATAATGTCAGAACACATCTCTAGCCTAGAACCTCTATATGTTATGCGTTAGGTGACAATGCTCCATTAGGTTAGTTGAGATAACTTTTAAGTTGATCTTGTTTAAGAGTTTATCTTTCAGGTTCACCATGTGATGTCTTTGAAATTCCTGGAATGCAACTATGATGAGAAAGATTCTTCTCATTTTATTTGAACAATGAAAACCTTAACTAAAAGGGATAGAGCAATCAAACTCTTTAATCAAAGAGCATAGAATACATCTAATGTAACTTTCCCTATACTATTCCTACAATCACACAAAAACCTCTAAATGCATAATGCAAGCTTTTCTTTTCATTTCCCTTAATGTTTAGATGAACAAAATGAAACTAAATGCACAAATAATCAATCAATACTTTTCGCAAGAAACGAAGACTTTACGACAGTTTCTTTTTCAAAGAAATGAAGACTTTACGACACTTCCTTTCTAGAAAAGATTAATCTACTGTAAGCTAACTTTAACAATGAATTGATAATGATAAATAAATCATTTAAGAAACAATAAACAATCAAGGCCAAAGTAGGGTGAGGAGGAGAAATACAACTTGATTTCAAAACCATAAGAAATAAGAAACATTGATCTTTCAGCAAACAACATGGGAAGCAACTTTGGAAAAATCAAACCAAAGGTGGGTTTTTTTGCCTAAGAGGGATCAGTGCAGGCTAGAGTGGGAGACAGTGCACTGTCTCTAAGCTAGGGCTGCTCTGCAGTGCACTGTGTCAAGACCAACACTGCACTGGTGCCAAAGAGTCAAATCAAGAGACATTCAAGCACAATTTTTGACCAAAAGCACTTCAAAAAGACTGAAATAAGATCAATGAAGTCAAGAAAAGTCTACTATGGTGTCATATGATGAGGTTAAGTCACCAAGAATGACAGTCATTCCCCAGTATTGTCGCCAATTTGTTATATGGAATTTGCATCTACAGATAAACACATTTCCTTAGGTAGGTAGTTACACCTAGAACAATAAAAAGAAAGTAGTTTAACCTTTTCCTATAGTAGATAGATGGGATGAAGGAACTTACTTTTTGTCTTTCGCTTCCTTGATCTCTTTTGAATTGCTCTTGTTGCTCCCACTTGAACTAAATCTGCTTAATTGGTACCTGTGTTAAGAGAAATAGAAACAACAAACGATCAAAGCATACATGACCTATCTATTATAAACCAATGGAATCGAAGAAATTGGAACATATAATCATCATAGATATGAACAATAATATGAGAAAAGGAATAAACTCTTTATTAATGTACAAGGAAGAGTTTCACCCAATACAGTTAAATATTTTGCCACTCCTCCAGCCTCAATCCAACCCTCACCACATCAAAAGCACACCAATCCAGCAGCATAACATTTCTTGACATGAACTCAATTCTCAAACCAACATAAATTCCTTACAAACTTCAGATTCTAGCCCCCTGATCACTATGATGAGTGCTCAATTTATAGGAAATGGAGGTGGTTTTGTCATAAATGAGGGTATTGAATGGCCTTCCTAACTTGGAGTTTGTTTCCATGGATCAAAGGATGAGAGGATAGGAGATTAATGGATCCTTAGCCTATCCAATTTCAAGCTCATAGGAGGAGATAAGAGATGGGATCTAATGCAGGAGCATCCTACTTCAGAAAGTCATTGTATATTTGGTTTACTTAGGGGGTGTGATGTTTTCAATTTATTTGTATATTTTTAATAAATTAAGAGAAAAATATGTTTGTGAGGTTTTAATTGTAAATATTCTCAATTATGAGAGAATATGAGTGATGATAGACTTGTAAAGATCTCATAGAGATCTTAGGGATTAGGGGATCCTAGAATACAAGATTAGTTGAGTTAAAAGTGGAATTAGATGATTTTTAGGACTTTGATGAGATATTTTAGGGATCAAGAGAGATATTATTGGAGTTTGTTAAGGGATCTAGAACCTACTTGGGTTCTAATCCATTTTTATAAATTAAGAGGAGCCCATGAGGCATGGGAGGTAGAAGTGTGAGAATGAGGAATGAGAATAATTCTGTAAATATTTTATTAATGAATTATTTATGATTTTTAATGTAGATACATATTGTGTAGGCTTCAATGTTATGTGTTTATTTTTAATTTTGAGGCCCCTTAGATTTGCTGCGTAATGGATTAAACCACAAGCCCAAGGACCATTTCAAAGTCACAACTTTGCTGCATCAAGATCCTTCTAGAATGATATAGAATCAAGGAATATTCCTAGAACCCTATGAAAATTTCTCTTAATCTCACCCAACGCAGGTCAAAGAGGGCCTAAGTGTATTGCAGTGTAGGCTAGAATGGGCCTGCCTACTCTGCAGCAGTTACCCCTAACCAAGGCTGCGCTGGTGTCCCAAGGAGGCATTTTAGCAAGGCTTCAGGCTAGTAAAATTTCATAGAAGGAAGCATTCAATGTGATGACTTGTCTAGGGAATGTAACAACTGAATTAGGGTTTGATGAGCCCTAATTGTACTGATCTAAATGTCAGGAGTCATGTGCCCAAATAGACTTGTAACACCTCCATAAAAAATTCGATAATATATCTATCTAGACTTGCTTGGACCCAAAAATCCACCACTCTGGTTAATACAGTGTCAAACAAGTTTAGTGCAACTAAGTTTATTTTTTTCCACATCCTACGAGTTTGAAGGAGGTTCCTAGCTCCAGTCATACCTCCTTATGAAACTTACAGCATAAAATCTCATACTAGACGCAAACGGGTTTTTCAAATAATTTTTTCTCCTTAACCCTCTCCAAGTTATTCTATCTTAGTTGGGCTTGTTGTAAAATAAATGAGTCAATATTCTTGTACCACCATTCTTTAATATCACCCTCAAGAATCCTCGAAACCATGACATTAGAGAAATTTTGAGGTATAAAATGGGCCTCCTAAGAAATATTATAAAACAATAATAGAAATAATAAAATAATTTTAGATTACCTCATCAAGTTTTGGAGGGAAAAAGGAAAAAACTACTTTGTCAAATCATATTTTCAACTTATCTCTCCATGATTTTACTCAAATTTTGAGCAGGAACACTTGTTGCATGATTTTTTTTTCATCCAAGGCATACCCATGTTTCATACTTCCAATGGACCCTACTACACCAAAAAAGTGAAATACATGAAAAACCTTGATTGCAATCACATTTTTTGATGTATTTTACATTTTTCATGTAGCAGGGTCCATCAAAAGTATACAACATTGGTACTCCTTGGATGAAAAATTAAATTATGCATCCAACAAGTGCCCGCGCTTGAAATTCGAGTAAAACATTGTGAGATAAGTTGAAAAAATGAGTGAAAAGAAGTCTTTCTATTTTTTTTATTTTTTTATCATTTTACCTTTTTACTGCAAGAATGGTGAATCATCCCCCATGGTTGACATCATCATATTGAATCCTATTGGTTCTTATAAAGTTAATTTTTGTTGTACATTTTTTTCTTGAGGCCCATTTCTGACCTCAAAATTTTTGATCTAGTTCTGCTTAGAATACATAGGCCCTTAGAATAGAACCATTTGTTGGCACAAATTTAGAAGACCTGTGGTTCAACCGTGGGTTTGCAGCAAAAGTCTTTGTTGTGGTCTAGGGAAATTCCAACCCTTTCATTCCTATGCAAGGGAGAAACATCTCACATGAGATGTACTGAGACATTAAGGATAAAGGGGATTAATCAATAGTCCCATGGATGCACTAGTAGAGGATCAATTTATTATTTGAATGATTATAAAGCAATCATTCAATTATTCAGAAACCTTCATAAGTTAGGACTAATAAGAACACATACACAAAATTAAATATTATATGATGCAATGAAACAACATAACGAACTACATTTTAAAGGACCCAACTAAATTATAATAATTCCATTCATATAGTCATAAGATTGATCTGCACAACACCTTATTTTATTAATAAAAGCAGAGCATTGCAATACAAATCTACAAGAATATGTGAGATCTTTCACACATATGCTAGAACATATTACAATAGAACTTAGTTATAATAAAAAGATATGCAGAAAGCTTGAAACTTCATTTTTAGTAGAATTTCAGCATAGAAAGATTCCCTCTGTCTTCCTCAGCTCGATCCTTGTGGCTTATATATATATATATATATATATATATATATATATATATATATATATATATATATATATTATTATATATTATATATATTTACTACTCCAATCCCAAACTTGTTCAGTCCACTTTGATCACTTTGATCCCTCGTGCTTGATTTGGTCCACTTTACCAAAATCTGGTGTTGTGTTCCATATCTCTTAGATTCTTTCATTATCCAACACGTAGATCCATATATCATGACTTCAATAAGTCCCAAGATAGTTGCTTGTAATCTATGTGTGTCACTTTCTCTTCTTTTTTTTCAACTTCTGAGATATTTTTCGATTTTCCTTCCCTACTTCTGACAATCGCTTCTACAACCTTTTCTAGCCAAAATTTGTGAAAACATAACCAAAAAGGAATTATCCAACAAGTGTCCACATTCAAAATATGTGCATACACATAAATATTTCCCCATTGATTATTATATGAATTACATACGCCACAGCATTTAACTCGATTCCTACGAGACCATGAGAATCACATACTTCTAAGAATAAAATCCAAACAAGATTACACAAAGTTCAACAAGAACTCGATGGGGTAGAGGCATTGAGGTACTGATGCCAAAGATTCTAATCATCATGGTGACATCACATAATCAAATCACTTGGGTGATGTCACACTTTCTAATCATCGGGTTTATCAAATGGTGCATACTCTACGGGGAGATAAATGAATTTGAAACTAATCACTCTTGCCTTTTTTGACACGTGACATATTAGGAGACCCAAGATTTATGACATTGTGGCGAGAAAAACCCGCTTAGCATTAGCCCTTTCGAGAAAACCCATGAAGTGAGTGAATTCTCATGTGAGACACTAATATGTGACTATTGGAACCAAGTTTTCGAAGGGTGACAGGACTGTCTTGTGGTTACGATACACTGGTCCTAATTGAAACATCCTACAACACTCATGTTGGGTGTAGTATAGGGTATATTAGTGCACCTTCATTTAATGTCAATTCAAGGTCCATGGAATTTGAGGCGGAACACTAGAAATACCAGAGAAAGACTCCAACAACCTACAAAACCAAACTCTAGTTCGTCTAGAAACTGCTCACACCTTCAGATTCCTAAACCAACCAATCCTTATGCAAACCATGCACTCAAAAGAAATATTTAGAAATAAATTCATAAAAACTAGTATTGCAAACCATTCTTTATTCTAGAGAGTATGCTATCATTCTTCTAAATGATAGAAAAAAACAATACGAACTCACAATTCAATTCCTATACTAGATTTGGAATTTTTTCTTAAAGATAAAACAAATAAAAAATCAACTACATTTTTTTTTAACTTCACTCTCGAAATAATTAATTAAAATTAACTTAAAAACGTATTTAACTAAATAAGGAGTTGTAAATAATAAATGCCAATTGGTTGCTAAAGAAAAAATCCAAAAAAGAACCATAAATATTCCTAGACTCAAGCAAGAATTATAGAGTTTCCTACACTAAACTCAACACTCCACTCCTCTCCTCTCTATGCTTTTAATACTAAAGTATGGTACTAATGTGACATCGATCAAATGTATGATCTTACATAAAAGAAGTTCAAATACTATCTCTTTAAACTAGAGAACACCCCAAATCCTATATAAAAGGATGCATTTTAAGTCTCAAAAGAAAGTGTTGTAGAGAAAGAAATAACACCAATTTTCAAAATGAAAATCTAGCTTTAGATAACTAGTGATAAAATAATGAACCAATCTCCAACAAAACTTCTCTATAGTAATCCACTTGAAAAATCATGGATACCTCTTCCACACATATATCGGTCAAGAAAATCAACCCAAAAGAATGTAATAACCACACATGTTGACTAGTCCATATTCGTTGTATAAATAAATGGTTACAAATCAATAATTTATATGACTTTTTTCTCAACTCAAGAAACCGAAATCGTGACACCGAAACAAGCCTTAGGTAAACATAAAAGAATCGATACCAATCCTGCTACATACCAACTAAATCACGAGTCATTTAATCATGTCCTCTAACTTTTAGTGGCTTCAATCACCGTCAAGGACTCACGGTTTTAGTGGCTTCAATACTCCTTCAATCATATCTTGCAATAGAGAAAACTTTAAGGAAGAAAGATATACCCTCAATATTTAGATATAGAATGGTTCTAAAATTTCAGATAGGGTTTCATTAACCATTGATATCAGGTCTTTGTTTTATTCAAAGCTTTTAAGTTCAAGCGATCAATACCCAAGAAAAGAATCCAAATAGAAATATGATTGTCACCAAGTCAAATGAAGAATAAAGACCACCCAAGAAAAGAATCCAAATAGAAATATGATTGTCACCAAGTCAAATGAAGAATAAAGACCACCCTAAAAGTGACATCATGTACAAACCAGTTCATATATCAACGGAAAAATAATTTTAGAAGAAAACTTATCATATATCAATGCCAAATCCTTGTAACCAATGTTTGAAAAGGTAATTCTGAATTAAAATATCACTGCAGCCAAATCATATAAAAGAAAAGCAACGATTTCAGGGATTGATCTTTTACACTACGCAATTTTAAATAAGGGATATCATATATATGCATCAACAACCTTCCACATCTAAGCAATAAATGATAAAACAAGATATTCCTTCGAGCAAAGAAAGAACATAGTACGAGAAGAGATTACATCAGGTCACACCAATGCAAAGCTCAAATAATGAATGCTCGCTCCACAATAATCCACTCAAATTTCAAACCACATAATAGTATCTACGAGAGGTGTAACGAGCACATTTGTTGGGCCTAGACCAACCAGCTCATACCCTCTTTTAAAACTAAATTAAACTATAGGGGAGAGGAATTCATTAACACAATATAAGCATGATGAAAAGAGAACCTGGCACAATTTTTTTATGTTATATGAAAGTTCATTCTTTTTAAATCAGTGAGAAAAGGCTGAAAATCCAGTTGATCGGGGGATAACCCCATAAACTCAATTCAGAAGCATGAGAGTATGGAATGGCTTGTTGTCCTAGGCTTGAAGCCATAACTCTATTTATATATAAAAAAAAATTAAGATAACACACTGAATACAAAATAAAATAAATGAAGATCCAGTCAATTTTCAATTGATCGAAGTTTGGTGTAGCCATATTCAAACCAATAAATCGAGATCTAGTACACAAAAATTGGAAAATCTCCCTTTCCTTCGCATCTAAAAATGATTCTAGGAATCTAGGAAAAGTTTATTTTTTAATAAATCTACCTCAAATAACACTCCATATCTCCCAAACTATGGCAAATTTTAAAAAATCACCCACCTATTAGTTTATTTCTTATATTGGGAGAAAAACCCATGTTTCATAATTTTTAGATTCACGTTCATATGCACACAAATTGAGGAGGAGTTTGGCATTTTGAAAACTATTCAAATTTTACAGCTGATTTATCAATTTGCTTCTAGAAACTCACTCGTGCGAGCTAGGTGCATTTTGACTCATGTGGAAGCATTATTTGGAACAAAAACTATCTCTAGTTTCCTTCGGAAGCACACAAAGCTGTCAAACCCCCAAATCAGTGCAGTAACAACACTTAATGCAGGTATTATTGTCAATGCAAGCACATGCCAAAACATGGTGCACTTAGAAATCAACTGTTAATTCATGTATCTTTGACCAAAGTTTCATGCATCTTCTTAAGGACTTTAAATAACACAAAAAAAACCATTATTAACAACAATTTCAATATAATATTTATTGAAACAAAGGGAATATGATAAAGAATAAATTATTCTGGATTTGAGACCTCTGTTGTGTAATATTTTAGATTCAGACATCGGAGATTCCACAGTAATAAGATTTTTCTGCCAACGTTTCGAATCCCAACTGGGATCCATCATCAGGGCAACTTCTGATGCTCCTAATTGAAGATAATAAAGCAATAATTACACAAAAGGATAGATAAAAATCATGAGTAATCAAATGGAAAAAGGATGTATAAAATTCAGCAAAACATAGGCCCAACATCCCTTCATGATGAAAATCTTGCATGTCCTCATGAAAGCAAAACTTCAAACAAAAACCATTATTAACCAAAATTGTAGCGCTACAGTTTCTATATTAGAGTCATGTTGTATAGACCAAAATATTCTTAAACTATAGAGCTAATTGAGTGAGAGCATGTAGGTAAGTTTCATGTGATGTCAACTTCCTTTGAATCAATAAGATAAGAAATAGCTATGACCAAAGATTCAATGATGTCAAGACTAACCTTTGTTATTTCCAAAAGAATAAATAATGCCAAGGTTGTAGCCAAAGGAATGCTAACAATGTTGTTACTTCAAGGATAGTGTTATCATGAAATAGCTAGCCATCAAAATTTCCATAAGCATCTGGAGAGGAATCCTAATTAGTAGTTTTTTACCTCAATATCCTCATTACAAATAAAAGTGACATAATTTGAAATCCATCACATAAACATGGGTGGACATATAGAGAAAGAAACATGAAAAAATGGTACCTTCCCAAGGTGATCACGTTACTATTGTCCAAAATATAGTTGAAGTTCCTTTTTTCGATCAAAGTGAATCACTTACACTAATGATCCTACATACATAAAGACCTTTATTTCTGAAAGATAGAACTCCAAAGCTCAACACTTGAAAGATCTGAAAGTCATTCTCAAAATAGAAATGATAATGAGTTCAGGGAAAGATAAAAACAATCAAGTAAATCATAGTGTAAAATTAACTTTAATATCATAGGCTTGGCCACTGCTGCTAGCAAGTGTCTATAGCCTCAACAAGGACTCCTTTTAACCCAATGAAATACATGTCTCTCATCTATTAGATATAGAGTCAGATTCATTTAAAAGCATTTACATTGGTTTAGAAATTAACTCAAGGCCATTACCCTAGATTTTAATTAGCTAATGATAGTGTCATTCACAAGAACTAATAAGAATGAACAATTCGGCTCGTGATGAGTCCTCTTGTCTTTTAGTTTTTCAACTACAATCCATTTCCTTGGCTTGGTGACCAATAAAGGTAATGCCATTCTTCGTAGGACTCATGATCAAGGTAGGTCGGCTCGTAATGAGACCTCTTCTCCCTCAATTAATCATTTTAAAATAAACTATGATTATTATTAACCTCATATAGGATACTTAATAGAGGGGGAGGAAACTATTCTCCTTAACAGCATAGGATGGGATGCATTTTTTTTAATGACTAATATTTACTAGTTGATCCTTCTACCTATTGGCATTATGATGCATGTGTTTTCCTTGATGGCAACTAACTTGTATATGGTAACTAGATGAATCTACATGAAAAATCAGAGGTGGCAAAATGACAGAACACAGAGATATCAGAGGTGACAGAATGATGGAACAAAATAATGGTCAAAGGTTTGATACATGGAGATTGAGTTAGTGTTGTCCTTGATGACAACTTTTTTGATGAATGGACTACTTGATAAAGGTACAAGCATGATGTGATAGAATACATGGCAGTTGTGTTTACAGTTGTGATAAAATGCAGGACAATACAAAGGAATTAGTTCAAAAGTGATGTATGATGACAACTCACAATGTAACATGTCAATTAAGAGGTAATAGAGTAATGGCACAGAAGAAAAAGAGGATGGAACAAATGACTACATATCAAATCAAGAAATTGAAGAAAAAGAATGTTTCAAGTTATATTAAGGTGTATACATTGGTTCACCTAGTCGAAGTAGCGTATACAAGCAGGTTCATATAAAAAAAGGAGCCTATATGTATGCTTGCACTTTCATAGACGGAAAGTGCATACGGGATGGAAAATTAAGGATAAAGAATACCAAGGGTCCATACCATGGTATTAGCCCACAATATTGAGTGGGCTAATGTATACTTGATCCCATCTAAGAATACCACAGGTTCTAAGAGTTGTTTTGGTCCAAGGTATTGGAAAAGGCTCAAACTATAGAAGGAAGTAAGGATCAAAGTGTGAGGAGTGCAAGTAATGAATATCTTATGAAGAGTTAGATCAAAAGAAAATATGCATGTTATGGGTTTCTGGTGCTTTTGTTGATATGAACTAAGTGTGCACCTGAGTGTCTGATGATGAATGAGATCTAATGATGGATCAAGATCATAAGACCTAAAATGAATTATCATTATGTGATCTCATAATGGATAGGCCAGATCTGAGTGCTAACAAATGTTCTTTCCTTTAAATACTATGATATGGGTATATCTGAAGTTTGGAATAGCTGCAAAGCTATAAGTTATTATTTGCATATCCACACACTAGTTCGCCTTGGTGAAGGTGTGTATAGACACTGGTTCGGCTCTTCCAAGTAGCGTATGCAAAGGAAACGCCTGTTGTTCATAGATGACTGATCTATCTGATCAATGTTGCTATTTTACTACTATTTGTCAATGATGTCTTCATTAGATATGAAAGTAGAATTGATTGTATAAGGAGATTGAGTGTGATTGATTGATTGAGTGAGTGAAAAGGGTGATATTTGCTACTATCTATTTAGAACTCTATATTTTCACAGTATATCTTCAAAATGTCACTGATACGTAAAGTTTGTGGTTCAGAGGTTTTATGATTCAGTATCTATTAGGTCACTATAATACTAGTGATTCCTCCATTACTATTGTCCTTGTAGCCCTTATTGTTATTATTGTGCCGCTATTGTCCCCATATTATTATTTGTATACCCCATAGAAACCCACCATTGTTATTGTTGTGCCCTTATGTTATTATTGTTATGTCGGCTTGATTATATTGTGACCCCTTAGACTCCTATATATAGAAGGGAGGTTTAGAAAATTGTATCATCCAAGAATTGTTCATTTGTGTAATGTAAAGGAGGTTTCCCCCTCAAAGAGGTTGAATTCTAAGGCGTTGATCTATCTTTTCTATCTTTTTGTGAGCTGGTTTCATAACATTTGGTATCACAGCTTTTGATTCTAGGGTTTCGCTACTCCAAACCGGTCATCGTGGCATTTTTGATATAACTTATTTTCTGTGACCTTTCAGAAGCTAAAAAAAACCCATTTGAGTTGAAATCATTTTGAAGTTTAGGTCCAAATTTCTAAGCTTGTCTTGCTATATTTTCGGAGATATGATTTGAGGAAGTTAGGGGTTTTGCAGATGCCTGAATTACATTCCAAACAGGTGATATGGGGAAAACCATCATAACTTTTGATATGAGCATTAGATTGAAATTTCATAAGAAGTTTCAGAAAGAGGATAGCCTGTAGTTTTCTAATATTAGTTTCAGGTATTAAGGTAGAAACAGTGACACATGGCACTTCATACAAGTTCGCTCTACTGAACTATTCTATAATTAGGTCACTGTGGGAGATTTGGCATAACACTTCCTTGGAGAATCCAATCTTGATCAGACTTGCGATGTAAAAAATAGGACTCTAAGGGCTACTGCAGGACATGATTTCAGATACTCGAGATCTGCAGTTACAGAGATACAATAGATTCAATATCGAGCTCTTACAAAGTGAAAAAAAAGGTGTGTAGTTTTTTAAAATTTTGTATAAGATTGGTTTGAAAAATTAGTTCAAAGGAGTTTAAGGGAATAGTGAAGAATTATTAGCATTAATTGATGCCACAAAGAAATAAAATGGAAACACATATTAAGCAACTTGAAATCTCTATCATTACTCGTGAAGAAGAGAAATAAATGCAACATGATATATCAAAATTACAAGACCAAGTACAACAAATTTCACTCTCACAAAAGGTAACTAAAGCCAAGATGAATCGCATGGAAGCTAATATGAATGGCGTGAAAGTTAAGAGGAATGCCGTAGAAGCTAAGTGTTAGAAAATTATATATTACGGAGCAATGGAACACATAAAATATTGTAGAAATATAAACACCAAAAGCGCCTGAAATAAGAGAGACATAGATATACGTGGTTCACCCAGTTTGGGCTACGTCCATGGAGAAACAACCAGTCCTTCCTTTTATATTACTCAACAAACTGAAGAGATACAACCTACAGCAGATCCACTGTAACACTCTCTTCGCTCTCAATCCCCTTTCTCTTCCTCACTTAGAATACAGATATACATAGATGCAATACAATTCCCTCATATATAGCGAGGGGTTGCCTTCTAGGGTAAAAAACCCTAAATTAAACATAACTTCTATCGTCAGATCTTCGCCTAATGAATTACCCAAATTGACTATGAAATTAAAACATTTTAAAAGGCAATTTTAGATCTATGCTTGGCTTCGGACACACTACCCGCAAACCCCCGCCGAGGAACCGCTGGCCCTCGGATCCCCCAACCGTGGGGGGATCGGCCCCCTTGAACCCCCCGCAGGGGGGACAAGTCCACCCCACACCCCCTCGCGTGGAGGGGTGTGCAGTCTTCTTGGGGTATACATTCGACTAAGACCTTTGAATACAAAACATAATCAGGCTCCACACCCAACAATCTCCCAATTGGAGACTGATTATAGCAACTCCACCGCTGCTTCATTTGCTAGAAAATGGCTCCACTTTGGACCTAGTCATCTTCTTCATAATACTTGAAGACCAATTGAAACTGAGCAGATTCTCATTTTCTCCCTGGTTACAACTTTTGTTAACATATTTGTAGGATTCTGGCTTAGTGTGTATCTTTTCCAGCTTCGACTGTCCATCTTCCAACACTGACCATATGAAATGGTACTTGAGCTGTATATGCTTAGTCTTGGAATGAAATGCAGAGTTCTTTGCAAGATGTATGGCACTTTGGCTGTCACTGTATAACCTGCCCAACTCCTGCTTCTTACCCAATTCATCTAGAAACCTTTGCAACCAAATCATTTCTTTACTAGCCTCTATAGCAACAACATACTCTACTTCTGTTGTTGATAGTGCAACAACACTTTGCAGTTTTGGAACCCAACTGGCAGTTGTTCCACCTACAGTAAACACATCCCCTGTTGTGCTCCTCTTGTTATCTCTGTCCCCTGCCATATCTGAATAAAAATATCCCTATAGAGAAATGTTTGAACCACCAAAACATAATGCTTGATTTGTGGTACCTCTCAAATACCTAAGAATCCACTTCACCGCTATCCAATGTTCTTTTCCTGGATGGTTCATGTACCTGCTTACAACTCCCACTGCATGTGCAGTATCAGGACTTGTGCAGACCATTGCATACATTAAGCTTCCAATTGATGATGCATATGGAACATTAGACATATAATCCATGTCTGCTTAGGTCTTTGGGTACATCTCCTTAGTAAGTTTGAAATGGCTAGCAAAAGGTGTACTAACTGGTTTTGCATTGTGCATATTAAATATTTTCAACACCTTTTCTATGTACTCACTTTGAGACAACGTTAATTTGTGATTCTTCTTGTTTGTAGTTATTCTCATACCAAGGATTTGTTTTGCAGCACCCAAATCTTTCATTACAAATGAGTTTGCCAATTTCCTTTTGAGCACATTTATTTCCTGCATGTTAGAACCTGCAACAAGCATGTTATCTACATACAATAACAATATAATATAGCTGCCATCATTTTTCCTTTTGAGATAAACGCAATGATCAAAGTGACACCTAGTATAACCTTGTTCAGACATAAACTTGTCAAATTTTAGATACCATTGCCTTGGAGCCTATTTTAAGCCATACAAGCTCTTCTTCAACCTGCACACTAGTTTCTCCTTCTCTTTTACCTCATATCATTGTGGTTGTTGCTATATATCTCTTCCTCCAAATCCCCATGGAGAAAAGTTGTCTTTACATCTAACTGCTCAAGATGCAAATCTTCAACTGCTACTAGACTTAAAATAGTTCTGATTGAAGTCATTTTAGCAACAGGAGAAAATATTTCATCAAAATCAATACCTTTCTTCTGTGCAAACCCCTTCACCACAAGTGTAGCTTTGTACCTCTATTTTCCTCCATCTTCTTCCTTCAGCCTGTAAACCCATTTATTCAGCAATGTGGTTTTACCTATAGGCAACCTGACTAAGTCCTAAGTCTGGTTATGTGCTAAGGAGTCCATCTCTTCTTTCATGGCTTGCTCCCACTTCTTCCTGGTTTCTACCTGCACTGTTCTTCATAACATTATGGTTCACTAGAATCAGTCAACAGTACATAATATAATGAAGGAGAGTATCGTTCAGGGGGTCTACTTATCCTAGTAGATCTTCTAACACCACTTTCACGTGTTTGAGGTGCTTGTTGTTCTTGTGGTTGTTGTTTTGGTTATTGATCACTATGATTTTCAGGCACCATCACTTTTCCTGTGATATCGTCAAGCACTGTGTATTCTCTGTTTTCTTTTTCTTGTTTCTTTTCCTGTAGTTGATCCTTATACAGAACCTTTTCATTGAATATGACATCTCTGCTTCTAATGATTTTGTGTTTTTCATAATCATAAAAGCGATAACCAAAAATCATTAACACCATATCCAATAAAGGTACATTTCTTTGATTTTGGCTCAGCTTTGTTCTATTTTCTTTATTAATGTGGACAAAGGCTTCACAACCAAAAGTCTTTAAAAAATAGTAGTTTACCTCTTTACCTATCCATGCCTCCTCTGGAATACCACCATCCAAGGAATTTGAAGGCCCTCTGTTTATTAGATAAACAACAATATCTATAGCATTTGCCCAAAATTGTAAAGGCAATCCTGCATGAAATCTCATACACCTTGCACGCTCCATGATTGTCCTCTTCATCCTTTTTGACACGCCATTTTCTTGTGGTGTTCCTGGAACAGTCTTCTCTCTACGAATTCCATTCTATGAACAATACCTATCAAACTCTTTTGTAATATTCACCTCCATTATCTGATCTGAGACACTTCAACCTTTTTCTTGTCTCATTTTCAACCAAAGCTTTCCATTTCTTGAAAGTATAAAATACATCATATTTATTTCGAATACAATAAATCCAGGATTTTCTAGCTGCATCATCAATACAAGTAACATAATAATGAGAGCCACCAGGAGATGATACCTGAGCAAGTCCCCATACATCTGTATGCACAAGCTCTAATTTTTTGCTCTTCTTTTCTTTCCCAACTCTAAGGAATTTGACTCTCTTTTATTTTCCATAAACACAATTCTCACAGAATTTTAAATCAACATGCTTCAAACTTGGCAACAAATTTCTTGAGTGAAGAATCTACATCCCCTTCTCACTCATGTGCCTAAGCCTATGATGCCACAATGTTGTATCTTCTCCTATAGAGGTTAAAGCATTAACAAAATTGAAATACCATTGCATAAGTACAATGTACCAACCTTTTCTCCTTTCTCTATTACCAGGGATCCTTCAGTGACCTTCTAGGTTTTATCTGTGAAAGCAGTTACGCAACCTTCACCTCCCAACTACCTTGTTGAAATCATATTTTTCTTCAGATCTGGAACATGCCTTACCTCCTTCAATATCCATTGATTTTCATTCTGCTGTTTTATGAAAATTGTACCCATTCCAATGACTTTACAGGGTTTATCATCACCCAATCGAACCTGTCCAAAATCTCCTTAAACATAATCATGAAAATGTTTCTTATTAGGTGTGGCATGGAATTAGGCCCCTGAATGTAGTACCCAGGCATCAATAATATTTTCTAGTGAAAAAATCAAAGCATCTTGCAACACATCACCTGTTACATTCGCTTAATGATTAGTTTCTTGTTGCACATCTCCTTCTTTTCCCTTTTGAGACCTGCAATCTTTCTTCAGGTGTCCTTTCTTCCCACATTTCCAGCACACTATCCCTGATCTGGACTTGGATCTACCTTTTCTTAACTTACTACAACATCCTGAGCTCTTTCCTCTTTCCATTTTTCTTCCCCTAGTCTCTATATTCAAAGCATTACCTGATGTCTCACCGAAGCTTTTTCGTCACATTTCCTTGCTAAGGATTGCACCGACAACATCATCAAACTTTAAAGTACTAGATCTAGAGACAGATTTACTAACGGCCATAAATAAACCATTCCAATTTTCTGGCAATGAGCACAGAAATAACAGAGCCCTATCTTCATCATCAAAGTTTACCCCTACAGAACTTAACTAACTTGTAACTGTATTAAAATCATTTAAATGATCAGCAACAGATCCACCCTCTAACATTTTCATATTAAATAAATGCTTCATAAGAAATACCTTATCTGACATCTTCATATTAAATAAATGCTTCATAAGAAATACCTTATTTGATGCCAAGGGTTTTTGATATAGTTTGGCTAATGCCGACATTAAACCCTCTGTTGTCATTTCCTTTGAAATATTAAATGCTACCAACACCACTAGGCATAGCCGTATTGTTCCAAGTGCTTTTCTGTTGAGAATATCCCATTCTGTGTCTGTCACTGCTCGTCGACTTCTTTGTCTTTCCACTCAATGGTAGGTATAGATCTCTCTGATACAGATAATCTTCCATCTGCATCTTCCACGGCTGGTATTTTTGGCCGTGTTAGATACCTATACCAATAGGTTTCATATTTCATCATTGGCAAATTCAAATGCCAAATATGCTCTGCTTTGCTGATACAAAGATCCCATATTTCCAAGGAAAGGCAAGGTGTGTACATGCCTTCATGTTTATTAAATTTTGATGGGTGGTCCAACAGTGTAATCTCGATCATGCCATGTTTCAATTTTCTGTTGTAGAATAGAGAAAGAAGTCTGGCCAAACTATTTAATCTTGAGAGATCAGTAGTTAGGCATAGAAGCTAAGGTTCCCAACTGCTTAATCTGGGGCCTTGGAAGAAATAAGGGTAGTGCTAGGTAGGAAATCAAAGGAAAAAGCCAATGAAAAAGAAAAGGCACATAAGGGTCTGCAAGTCCAAGTGCACCCTCCAAGAAGAAACAAAAAAATTCTAGGCAAATAGATGGGTAGGTAGATGGGGTTGCAGAAGTGGTGTTCCTTCCAAACTGAATCTTGCTGATCAATACAAAGAAAACAACACAATGGAGCATGTCTAACTTCCCTTTTTCCTGATTTATCACTCATTACTAACATCCCTTCACCAGTTGTGTTTATGAAAGAAATTCAAGGTTTTTATGTTGGTTCTTGATTCCTAAGAGCCACATTTCTTGTGCAAAATTCTTTTCATTTTGATCTACTCCCTAAACTAAGTTGTTTTCAAGAAAACTTAGTAATATCACTCCTCATTCACCTTCTCCCTCCATATTAACCTCTAACTTTCATTATCTAACTCCCTATGTCACCCTTTCCCTACTATTATAACACCATGGTGTATAAACCCTAAGCATTCTATAAATATCCCATCCTTGGCATTATAGCCATTCACTACTAGGGAATTGAATTAACACCTGGTTAGTTTAAGAACCCAAGCCTTACCTTTTTGTCTCCCTCAGCACTCATCTACCTAGTCAAACCTCCATTTTGCCTAAAAAACCCTTGGAAAAACCCTTTGCACCCTTTTAACCTGCTCAAAAGGCAAAATACCTTGAAAACCCACTTTGTCCTCCTTATCCTAAGTTTGGGACCCATTTGCGCTTTTATGCAAAATTGTATGAAAAACCCACTTAGCCTAAGTTTTAAAATCCATGCGCGATTTTGCAAAAATTCATTGAAAAAACCATAGTTTTCCGCCTTATCCTAAAGTTTTCGGCTATGCGTGATTTAATAAAGAAATACATTAGAAACCATGAAATTCATTGATATTCCTAAGGGCCCCGCCGGGCACAAATCCCATCAAAAACAATTATTTATTGTTCGCCCGACGCCGTATCATCCGCGCAGTTCAATGGCCCGTCGACCGTCCGATCAAGCACTTTTCATCCGACGGTTGACGTGGATATCGGACCGGCCCCGTCGTCCGAAAGATATCGTCCGATATCTGTCAGAGGCTGACGTCACGCCTGGTCCACACGTCGCCCCCAAATCGTATCGGAGCCCCCTCTGACAGATTCCTTTCCGTAGCATAAGCGGTGCGATATGATACCGCCATGGTTTCCGGTTTTCCGCCAATCCGCCTGCCTGCGTCAGCGCCGCATCACTACCTGCGTCATTGCCGCGTCCGCAACCTCCGTCCACCATTGCTCCACTTGTCTGCCACCTCACCACCCCTGTGGACCACACATAAGTCACCACGTCACCTGATGACATCATGCTGACGTCATCCTACCCTGACCCACCTGATGACGTGATGCTGACGTCACCCGAAAAAGGCGCAAATGTCCCAAAAAAGCCATCTTTTGTCAATTTTTCGCGTTTTTTTGCACTTTTTGCAAAAACTGTTGTTGCGCCCTCTACATGCATTTTACATCCAAAATTTCACCAACCTGCTCAAATCGACCTAAAGACCTTCGGCGCGACTACCCACCTACATTCGTGACCTGGACCATCGAGTTTACCAGGTATTTATCCCTGCAAGTCTTCTCTAAGCCTGGTTTTTGTCTGCAATAACTGAAAACTCACTTAAGGCACTGAAAACGCATAAATCACCGGTGAATTCTCTGCACCCAGTTCCCATTTGGAAATTGAACAGTTGAAATTCATTAGCCGAGCCTGTTTAAACAAAACTTTCATTAAAAACCTGCATTTTTCGCGCAGTCGTGAACGGGAAACCTGGTACCTGCACCTAATTATCAAGAAGGGTCTGCCAAAGACAAGTAGTCACCTCCTCAAGTAAGTGTGGGCAGTATTTCAATTGTTGCAAGCTTGCCCTGTTATCCTTCATTTCTCAATTCACCTCTTCACCCAGGCGGTACTCTTTTTCTGTTGCCCAGTCTAGTAACATCAGTCTACATACAAAACAGAGTCTAAGTAACCATGGAGACTCCAGTTGCACCTGTGGCCCTCAATGTTGCTCCCTTGAATGCCCCTTAGAGAGAATTGGAGTGGCAGGATTTGGCAAACTTAGATTATCAAATCTTAGAAGACTCCTTAACACACAGCAAGTTCCACCTCCACCTGCTAAATGAGCTAAAGGCCAAACATGTGGATGGGACAGATATATTGGGCATTTGGGATTCCTTCCTCCCAATCTTCAAACTCCCTCAGATCAACCAATTCCCTGACCTAATTCATTTGTGCATTGTATGATATGATCCCACTCAGAGAGCTATGCTTGACCCTTCAGGCTCAGTTGTATTCTACATGACCCCTGAGGCCATTAGAGAGATGCTGCAGTTTAAAACTGAGAAGAAATTGATTCCCTTGTCTTTGTTGGATCTGATAAACCAAGGAGCTAGAATGCTGACAGATGCTCAGATCACAAAGCTGAACCAATTATTTATAAACTCTGACACTGTGCAATACCCTCCTATCTTTGCTGGTTACCTCAACCAATTGGGTGTATACCTTGCAGATATGATCAGTTCCATCTTGGGTTATAAGTGAGTTCAGTATATTGATGAAACTATACTAGTGATGATGACTATGTTCTCCCCTGGGAAAACTCCAATCTGTTATGACTATGCCACCTACATATTAGATAAGATGCATGAGCAGTTTATGAACCTGTCAAGAGAGAAGGTGTTCAGATACACCTCCTACATCTACCACTTAATTCTATACTATCAGCATGAGAAATTCTCCTTCATTGTCAAAAGAACGGATGCACAAGGTAATCCAAGGTCAGTAGTGTACTGGAGCTCAGTTTTTCATTGCAGAACCTACTCTCCATACACTTACTATGAGTTTATAGACCTCTTCATCCACCCAGCCATGTCTCTGTTCCTGAGCTCGCCTCCTCCAACACTGACTGATGAGATGCAGAGAATCCTTCAGTTGTCGAAAGTGTACAACATTGGGGATTTGTATTTTTACCAAAACTACACCGTTATCAGAATATATGGTTGTGAGTTACCCCCATACAGACTGCCCAAGTATGTGCCCATGAGACTATTTTCCCTTGAATACTTCAGGCAATTGGGAATGCTAATATGATACACTTCTGAGGCAAGGGCAAGAAGGCACAACTGAAAGTGAAAAATCAATTGGGCCACCTTGTGTTGAACAAAAGGGAGGAAGGCTAGAAAGAAGCTGATAGAAAGCTAGAAGGCCTTGGCCTAAAGACCAGTTTCCTCTGGAAACCCTATGACCCCAATCACTCCATATCATTAAGAAGGGTCAAATATAGGCTCTCTAGTTATGACCATGTAAGGTTGCCTCACATTGAAAATATGCAAATCAACCAAAATGGAAAAGAGGCACACTAGAGGAACCTATCACACAAGAAGAACTGAATGACAGAGCAAGAAGAAATCTTCTTAAATTGGCTGACTTGGAACTTCCTGCACAGGTATTCTCTCTGCCAAAGCCTCAAACAGGAGCAGCTGCCTCATCCTCCACAGCACATCAGGAGGCAGTCCAAACTACAAGTCAAGCTCCCAGCAAAGGCAAGGAAAAAGAGATGGAACAAGAACAGGTACAGTAGGCACAGGTTCAGCAACCTCAACAGGTACAACAGCCACAAAAGGAGCAGCCAGGGCAGGGAGAACAGACAGCAGAGGCCCCAATGGTCACAGAGTAGCAACCAAAACAAATGGCACCTCCTAGACAGGAATCAAGAATTGATTCTTCAGTCCTCCAAACCCCACAAAGGGAGGACATAAGCAGGAAAAGGGACAGAGAGACTCCCCTTACCACCTCAACAACTCAAGGGGAGAAGAGGTAAAGGTTAAACCCTTTTTCTGAAGAAGAAATGCCAATAGGGCAAACTTCAGGTACAGGCCTGCCCAGCGTGGAGGCCTCAGCCAGTTCCTTCCGGCAATAACAAGAAAGGGCAGCAGGAGGAGAAGTTAGCTCCTCAGGCCAACAGAGGGAAGGTGAGAGAGCATCTAGCAGCAATTCAAGGATATCAAAAATAGAAATGAACCCTTAAGGCTGCAGTTGTATAATCATTTATTGAAAATGGCTCCCACTAACCAGCAAAGACTCATGTCTGCCTATGATGCACATGAGGGTAAAATGATAATGAGTCATTTCACACCATCCGTGCAGCAACCACAGTCAGCTGCCGATTATATTAGGACCAACCTTGAGGTCTTGTCCAAGGACATCCACCCAATGGATCAGATTGAATTGCACAAACAAACGGGTTAGATGGTGTATGCCTCCTTGGCAGATAAGACCTTGGTGAACTATAGGCTACAAAATAGCCTAAATAATACCACTGCACAACTTGAGTTGGAAAGGGCATCCTCTCAAGCAAAGGACAACATGATCAAAGCTCTATAAGACATCATAATAGAGCTTGGACATGATCCTAAGGATGTCAAGGCAGTGCAGGAGATTCTGAAGCTGAGGGATGCTGATATGGTAGCACTAAGGAAAATGATAAAAATCCCTGCAACTCTTCATCCTCAAACAGAAGAGATTGCCTAGCTCAGACAAGACAAGGATGCAGCTGCTATGCTGGTTACATTATATAAAGAGCTCATCCAGACACAAGAGAAGCTGCAAGAATCAGAGGCTACCCTTCAGGCAGCATTGCAGCAAAAGGAGGCAGGACAAACTTCACAACCCCCTCCAGAAACAATTAATCTAGAGGAAGCTCCTCAAACCACTGCCCCTCCCAGTCAGCAGACACAACAGGCAACACCGTCCACCTCAGTACCAACAACAGAGCAGGCTGAAAGCCTTGACATGGAGAAGCTGAGAAATGAGATTCAAGCCTTGGAGTCTCAAATGTCAGAGTTGAATCAGGCCAAAGACACTCTGGCTAAGATCAATGAGAAATATGACAAATCCAAGCAAAATGTGGCTGAAAGAGAAAGAGAGGTAAAGGCTCTCAAAAAGAGAATAAATGAGCTAGAGAAGGAGCTCACACTGGACAAGGTGACATCTGAGCTCAAACGGATCCTATGGGCCAATATTGGCCAGTCCATCACAGACCAGTGGGAGTACATCGAGGCCATTCATGAGCAAATGGCGCTCATTGGAAAGGCACACAGAGAAATCCAAAGGGCAAGGGCATCTCTAGGCAGCATGCCTGAGATTGCCAACAAAATGATAAATGTGCTCAACTATAGGACAAGCTCCTAGCTGATCAAAATGGGAATTGCCAACAGGACTGAGACCATTTCAATGGTCAAGAGGGTCCTGACACTAAGAAACCTGGTTCAAACCCTGGAAAGAAGAAGCCAGGATATGCAGGCAGATATCAATAAGTTCCAGGAAAGGTTCATGGCATTACAAAACAGAGGTCTTCCTAGCCTGACAGAGCCATCAGGAAAGCTACTCTCACATGAAAAATATGCCAAGAGAGTCAACACTTTTGCTGCCAATCAGATTTCAAAAACAACAAGCACATCAGTAGAAGCAGGGCCAGCAACAGGACAGACTCTTTTCAACAGGGTGGAGAGCTTATTCTTCCTTATGAATGAAATCACTCACTTGTTTGATGAGCCTCCCCATTTTTACAAGTATACAGAGGCAGATGAGACCATGGGGTCAATTTTGAGGCATCAACTGCCTACACAGGAATTGTGGAACAATTTAATACAATTACTGTTAAATCAAAGCCAGTAATTATGTTTTTCTTTTTCGAAATATTTAAAATTTCATACACAGGAAAATAAGGGTGTATCAGCAGGTATGCAGAAAGAGGCTGAGCCAACTCAGCACACCTATTCGGCCACCACAGCAACACTGACAGTCACAGGTGACAGGGCCGAAAAGCTATAGGAGGACAGAGCTGCACAGACACGTCATTCAGCAGTTATAACAAAGCGCTCAACCGACTCAGTGAGCTCCAAAGGTCGAAATCTTCTGACAGGAGTAAAGAGCACTTATGTTGTATTAAAAGCTGTAATAACTTCTTATCTACTATTCCTGTATGAGTTAAAGAAGATATTTTATCTCTCAGATGACTCAATGCCTGAGATATTTTGTATGAAACACTTCTATATATTCCCCCTCGCATAAGTTAGCAGGGGTTGGACATTGGATGTCGGAGATTGTTCATATCTATTCTACTGTTCTTTTACTGTAACTCTTGGAGAAGTAATACAAAAGATGATGGAATTTCAAAAGCTCTGTGTTGCTTGATGTTTCCTGGTGTTTAGCTGAAAGTTGCAGGATTCCTGCGTATCTCATGTCACAATAAGTTTTTCTTATAACTCTTTGTTATGTGTTTTGTTATCTTTCATATCTCTTTCATATTCCTGTGTCTTACAGTTTATAGAAAGTAAAAAGAATAGTTACAGGATTTAATCACAGATTACCCTGAACTCAATCTAAGCTATTTTGAATGTATTTTCTTCAGTTATAGTAATGAAAGCATAATTCTTAATTGCTACCCTTTCACACTATATATTCACAGTGATTATTGTTTCAGGAATTCAAGTTTGCTCCTGAGGAATACATCCCTTTCCCACACCCCAGCTTAGTGGAGAATTCTTAATTGCTTTTCACTGGTTGTTTACACTTCATCATCACAATTTCAAGTTTGTTTCATGAAGTATCTAAATGGCCCTGTAACTCCAGCTACTCAAACTCAAGATCTCAAGAAACCAGTAGCTACAGACTCCATTGCCCAATGGACTAACTTTATCTGCAGATCTCCACTTTAAGTACAGAAAGACATCCTTCCAACCAAACATAAACCAAAACCTTTACTTCATAACTAGCCTAATATCACCACAGAACAGAGACAAACCTTATAGAGAGAGCCCTCTCTGATTACAGCTGGGCTAGGTGCTGTAATCCAAAGATTGGTTAGTGGTTACCCCGGCCATATTCCCTTGGGAGTCATAGGGAACAACCTAGGTGTTAACAGGCCGTTGAATTTTTCTACCCTAATCCTACCATCTTCCGCCATTTCTCCCACTCGAACTAGGAACCCTTCTCTCCTGCGAGTTTATTAGCCAAATAGACCTTTTTCTCTGATACCAGTTGTTAGAAAATTATATATTACGGAGCAATGGAACACATAAAATATTGCAGAAATATAAACACAAAAAATGCATGAAACAAGAGAGACACAGATATACGTGGTTCACCCATTTTGGGCTACATCCATGGAGAAACAACCAGTCTTTCTTTTTATATTATCCAACAAACTGAAGATATACAAACTACAACAGATCTACTGTAACACCCTCTACACTCTTAATCTCCTCTCTCTTCCTCACTCAGAATACAGATATACATAGATGCAATACATTTCCCTCATATATAGTGATGGGTTGCCTTCTAGGGAAAAAACCCTTATTTAAACATAACTTCTACCATGAGATCTCTGCTTAATGAATGACCTAGATTGACTGTGAAATTACAACATTTTACAAGGCAATTTTACATCTATTCTTAGCTTCGGGGGTGCTGCCCCTGAACCCCTGCCGAGGGACTGCTGGCCCCCGAACCCCCCAGCCGGGGGGGATCGGTCCCCCCGCACCCCCCCACGTGGAGGGGTGTACAATCTTCCAGGGGTATACATCTGGCTAAGACCTTTGAATACAGAAGATAATCAGGCTCCACTCCCAACACTAAGATGGATGGCATGGAAGCTAATATGAATGGCATGGACGCTAAGATGGAACAATTGAAGATAAATTTGAATAAGTTGCTACAAGAAATGGTTACTAATGGTGAAAGGGTAGTAAAGGAAACTCATGATGAGAACAAAAGAAATGTTAATCATGATTTCATAGACTCTAATGTTTGATTGAAGACCCACCATGTTCCAAAAATCAATATGAGGAATTTTGACATCAAGGATCCTCGAACATGGATACTACAGATGGAGCAATTTTTCGATCTCCATAATGTGAAAAACACACAAAAGGTACTTATTGCAACTTTATATTTGCAACCACATTGGTTTGTATGGTATCGATGGATTCACTCTCATAAACAAATTGTCACTTGAAAAATTTTTACAAAACAAATGATAACACATTATGAGGATACAAAAAGCAACACCTTTTTTAGCCAATTGATAAATCTCAAACAAAAGGGTTCAATGATGGAGCATAATGAGGAATTCCAAAAATTGAACATAAGGGTAAAAGATATTCCAGAGGAGCATAGGATTAATGTGTTCATAGGGACTTTAAAGGATAATATTCAACATGAGGTTAGCCTTTGGGAACCTAATTCATTGGAGAAGGCATTCAAGCTAGCAAAAAATACAGAAAGAAAAATTATGGAAACGAGGAAACCTACCACTCAAAAATATAAAGATGGAATTATTTTTGGCCCTAGCCTTGCACAACCTACAAAGTTGACACCACAACAATTGGAAGAAAAAAGAGCAAAAGGGCTTTGTTACAGTTGTGATATAAAATACACTAAAGGTCATAAGTGTACTGAGAAGAAATTATTCTACATAGATTGTGAAGAGGAGGAAGAAAATGAACAATAAATTTCAAAAGATGAGGATATACACCATGAACAAATCGTAGATAAAGAATAAATTAATTCAACCATATCTTGTAATGAATTGGCTGGAATTACCACTCCACAAACTATCAAGATAGAAGCATTTATCGAGAAGAAAAAGGTAATAGTTTTGATTTATTCTGGAAGTACCCATAATTTTATTCATTGTAAGATAGCCAAGGAATTGAATTGCTTCCTATATCTAGCACCGAAGTGTCAAGTGATGGTTGCAAGTGGAGGAACCATAAATTGCTCTGCGAAGTTCCATAATATCAAGCTATCCATGGGAGAATATGTATTGAATAGCCCAATGCTTTCCATTCCATTGGGTGGTGCTGATGTTATACTGGGAGTCCAATGGCTACAATCCTTGGGTACAATAGCTTTTAATTTTCAAGAACCTTTCATGAAATTTTCTGTGGAAGGAAAGGAAGTTGAATTAAGGGGTATTGCAGGGAAAATGGGAAAAATAATTAGCTCTAATGGTATGACAGCTTCTAAAGAAGGAAAAATGAGGTGTAATTTCACAATTATGTTCGTTAGATTTTTCCACATCGAAATCATCTATTTCTCTAGATCTCCAAAAATTCTTGGACAATCATTCCAGGGTATTTGAGACTCCCAAAGGCCTCCCACTTATTCATGATCATGATCATGTTATTCATTTGATACCAGGAAGTGTTCCTCCAAACATCAGTCCGTACAGATATCCTTATGCCCAAAAGAGTGAAACTGAACATAAGGTTGCAGAAATGCTCCAGGCTGGTATAATTCAACCTAGTCAAAGTTCTTTCCCTGCTCCAGTAGTATTGGTGCACAAGAAGGATGGATCATGGCGCATGTGTCCAGATTATAGGGAGATCAACAAGGTTACTATTAAAGATAAATTTTGCATTCCTATCATTGATGAATTATTGGGTGAATTGCATGGATCAATTTACTTCACTGAGTTGGATCTTTGTTCAGGATATCATCAAATCAAAATGAAGACTGAAGACATTTCGAAAACAACATTTAGAACTCATGAGGGTCATTTTGAATTTTTGTTCATGCCTTTTGGCCTTACCAATGCACCTTCTACATTTCAAGGTTTGATGAATTCCATTTTCAAACCCTTCCTTAGAAA
>APFE031731094.1:5073-20678 GCA_000404065.3 Pinus taeda | reverse complement strand
TGTTGATGTAGAGTGTCCGATGAACTTTGATTATGTCCGCCACTTGCCATGGGACAAGTCTTCCTGTGAATCCGCCATTATTAAACCGGATTGCTGCCAGACATTGAGGGGGTTGCTTGGCATAGGATTAGCTTAGTATCTGAGAGATGTATCCATGTTTGCGCTTCCCAGCATTCCCTCTGAAGTATCCTGTCTCGGGCTCTATTAGCAGCAGTTCCATTCTCTGGCTCTCTCGCCAGACTTGGTTACAATCTGTTTGAATAATATAATGTCACACTTTGTATCAAGCCCCCTTCTGTGCTTGGGCATATAAAGCAAGGAGGACTAGATTTGCAAACTGGGGATTACTCCAGTGGACTCGGCCTGCAGAGGTGACCTCTTAGATCTGGAGGCCTGTTATGAATGCACCGATAGTGGAAAGCTCGTTCACAAGATGCTGGAAGATGGGTAAATAAACTTGACAGAAGCGACCAATTTGAAATGCTACTATTTAACGCTTCAGTATGCAGCAGGAGTAGTTAATAAATTCAGTCCCAAGAGCAGGAGTACTGCACAGTGTATCTTTCGCTTGCCCTTTGTTCAAGATGCCTTGCATGGCTGAGTTTGGGCCTACAGTTTCATCGGCATAGCCGTGGTCATTCTCTTTATCTTTGCTGTCGGGCTTTTATACTGTCTGCGAGTGACAAAAAATGATCATAACACTGTACTGCACAAGAAATTTGTGCGGCAGAACGGAAATCTAATGAACTCCGCCGTCAGACCTAACACCGGGGCATTGTGGTTCAACATTGAAGAAATCAGGGATGCCACCAATAATTTGAACGATGCCAATGTCGTTGGCCAAGGAGGTTTCGCAACGGTGTACAGGGGAACGCTTATGGATTCTCAACCGATCGGTGTGAAAAGAATTATAAATTCCACATCGAAAGGAGATTCTGAATTCTTGAACGAAGTGGAGATCATCAATAACATCAGGCACCAGAATCTGGCTATTTTGAGGGGTTGTTGCGTGGCCAACAATGAGAGAGAAGAGTATCAATAGTTTCTAATATACGATTACATGCCTAATGGAAGTATGGATGAGCATCTCTTCGGAGAAAATTCGAAGGTCCAACCTCTGACCTTGCCGCAACGTAGGACCATAATCATGGGGATTGCAAAGGGGTTGGTTTATCTGCACGATGGCTTTGAGTCCGCAATTTATCACAGAGACATCAAAGCTACTAACATTCTGCTGGATGAAGAAATGAATGCCCGTGTGGCCGATTTTGGTCTGGCGAGGATGATGAGTAAAGCAGGAGGTTTCCATTTGAAGAGTAGAGTAGTAGGGACGCATGGCTACATGGCCCCCGAATACACTCTATGCGGTAAGTTGATAGACAAGAATGATGTGTATAGCTTTGGGGTTCTTGTGCTCGAGATCATGACCGGCAGAAGGGCTTTGGATGCCTCTGCGGAGTCGGACTTCAGTTATCTCATTACTGATTGGGAATGGAGCCTAGTGCAACAAGGCAGGACCAATGAAATAATAGACGAGAGAATGCGGCAGAGCGGGGCAGAGCGTTTGATGGAGAGATTTGTTTTGGTGGGTATTCTGTGTGCGCATGCTATGGTGGCATTCAGACCTCGAATGTTTGAAGCCATGAAGATGCTAGAGGGAGAGGTTGAGATTCCTGAAATCCGAGACAGGCCTTTGCCGTTTCTGCTTCATGGTCCATCTCCCGCAGGCGGAGCAAGCGTTTCCTTCGTAATATCTGATCGCGTTTCTGGGCCTGTTTTTAGCTGATGTATGTCGCCGCATTCCTTTTGCTAGAGCATTAGAGGAGGTTCATAATTGTATTTGTGGATCGCATGCAGTAGAGTGTTCTGAGGCAATTTGGATTAAGCGTAGTAGTACAGTGTAAGATATTTTTGAATGTTATTGTTAAGATGTTTTAGAATTTTACTTTTAATATTTTTGTGTAATAATCATAAATTTTTATTTATATTAAAATATGGATTTAGTATGAGAGAAATTGAAATTTAATTTACTTGTAATTTTTTTTAATGATGTATATAATTCTGATGTCCAGATCTTTTAAGATAACATCTTTAACTCCGACAATCTGTCATTATGAATAACCAGAGTAAGAATCCCAATTATATTTACAGAAGGCTGCATCGGTTACGAATTTGAATCCCGTATGGGACTTCTCCATATAATATCAAAACTCCGTTCACAAGCGTCTATCCGCTCCCTGAATCATTCCTTATATTCACATCCGCAAAATTTTGATGTTGCAATCGGAATATTATGGAGCGACATTGCTCTATCCCCAAAGTTTTTAGTGGCTCTCGACAACGATAACTAGACGTACAGTAGGTGGGTGAATATTAATCAGATCGGACCTTCCTGGCTTATCTTTTCGAAATAATATTATCAGGCGAATCATTGTTCATCGAAAGATAAAACCATATTATCATATTTTCTCATCGAAATTATGAAAAGTATCTTGGTGGGCGTTGGAGGGGGATTCATAAAATTCATATTGTTAGATATGGCGAAAGACCTATGGTATAGTGGTAAGAGGTGGCGTGATGATGTAGATATTATCTCCTATTTTTCGCAATTTTATTTCCATCTTGGTCCGAACAGTGGTAGGTTGCTCAATGTATCCAGATTTTCGCGTCTCTATGTTATTGAGGGTTCGGATAACCCTATTTTGGTCAACCCAAAATTCTAGATGAGTTGGAGTGTCATCGCCGGATCTTGGATGTGAGCGATTGATTCATCCATAGTTCCATTTGTCACTGCTCTCGTCTGCAATTGGTGATCGTTGGTGCTTGCTTGATCACCAGTCCGACTTTTGGTACATAAACACTTTGTTCCAACTTTTTGCTTGCACGGGTTTGGGTGGGATATATAGGGAATACGGTGTTCCGAGTTTATGCATATTGGTAGGCTGTTCTAGTTCTAGGTCCATCCTTGCCATTGATCCGGAAGCATCAGTAACGTAGGCAAGGGCATATGTAGCAGTTGGTTCTACAGTTGGTTCTGTCGGTGAAGCAGATGAGAAAGAAGCATCGGTAGAGGGCAGAGTCCAAGATGCGGGTATCAAAAGCAAAGCCAAGGACTAGGACAGGTTCCCGGCAAAGGCATCCGAGAAAGCATCTAAGTCATGGGCACCATCCACTGTAAAGGCATAAGTAGAAGAGGTGAGAACAGGGACAAAGACAAAGGTAGGAGCATCTTAGCCAGCAGCTCGCTAAGCATCATTCATTCCTGTTTGAAAACTACCACCTCGTAATCGATATCTAGAGCCCCTGATATTAGGTAGGGTGACCTTCTAAAAGTGTCTATGAAAAAGTTTCACCAATGCTCATATAATCTAAGTAATAATAGGACATAGCCCCTCCAGTATTAAGCCCTCCTGGCCCAGCCACCCACTTACTTATCTCCTTGGCTTGGCTGGGCTAGTGGCCGAAATGAGATATGTCAATACGGTAGCCAACATTAGCATGGTCACCATAATATAGTGAGACAGATAGCTCTAGAGATAGGGGTCTTTGGAATGGGTTATTTGAGCCTAAAGGATTTAGCTAGCGTACAGTAAGTACTTGGAAGGTACACTTGACTAGACGGGGGACTGGGTGATTTAGAATGGTTAAAGAGGTTAAACCCAAATGGATATATCTCTACTAGGTGAACACGGATACTGGTGTACTTTTCTTGTTGGAATTGGAAACAGAAACCATCCCATTCGTAGTCGGAATCAAGCCCAGGTGAAGTCGTGCCAATCCCCACCACTTGTGTTAGCAAGATGACCGGGAATATGTTTGGAGATTCGGATAAGGTGGACAGGTATTTGGGAAAAAAGAAAGGTAAGGGGCGTAGCGGTAAGAAGGAAGAGGTTTGATAAAGCTATCAATGCCATGCCATCTGGGGTCTATAGCTGTACCAACGCATTCATTCGGTAAGTGGTCTAGGTAGAACGGGTCTAGTTATTCAGGTGGTCTCATTGGCAGGAAATAGGTCGCCATAAAGAGGAGGTCGTTGATAAGGAAGGAGGTGGTCATTGACAGAAGGTCTTTGATAGCTGGTACTCAATAGCCTGGTGTCAATCCAAGTGTTGATGCTCTCGATGCTTAGCTTTCTTTCTACTTGAGATATAACGTACCCATGTTCTCTACCCTCAACCACCTCACTTATGCCTATGGAACACGAGGTTCATACATCGTTTGGATTGTAGGGATGAATACACGATCTTACTTACGATGCACCTGTCGAAGATAGATAGGATCATGCGACAGACAAGGGGGAGTCTCCCTTAGTATGGGAAGGGAGGTAGATAATGCTTGATAGTTATTGAGTGATCTATACTGAAGGAGCGCACAAAAGGATGGAGGCCAACATACAACTGCCATCTACAGGTGGGGTGGCTTGGGGTGGGACTACGGACGGATCAATACAGAAGACCCAGTGTGTGAGTCAGGTGCACAGATACCAATTGGATTCTTACATAGATTATGATTAAGAAGATTGGCTAGACGGGGAGGGGATGGAAGTTAAGGAAGAACTAGTGTGAGGTGGTGCTTAGCTTATTGTGTTTGTATATTCACGTATCTAATGCTATCATTGCTTCATGCAATGAGCAGAAGTGATGTTTCCATTCATTGGAACCAATGGAATAATCTACTGAATCAACGGAATGAACTAGAAGGTGTGATGCTAGGTAGTGATCTGTATCTGCGCTTACCCATAATGCACCACCTACCCTGACTAGGTATGGTTCTGCTACTGTACACTATGGCTAGATATAAATTGAATGTTCAAATGAGATATCTTTATAGACGATATTATGGTACGATCAATTATGAGAGCCTAAAGAGTAATTACGTAGATAATATCCAGAGATACTAAGTGACTTATTGGGTGGGGGGAATATGCCTAGTTGGGATACTATGGTGGGTATGAGAAGGTCCCGAAATGAGAAGGGTCTGGAATTGGTTTGACTTTCCTGGTGTACACTTCGTTACATAAGTCATAGTAGATTGCATCATGCATGTTTGCTTCATCATGCATCGATTTTGCCATCTCTCATCTGTTGGTAACTTGGGGTACTTTTCTGCTTGGCCAATGACGGGGAACTATTCTTCATATGGTGCCAACTTGGACATCTCTCTTGTCTGTTGGAAACTTGGGGGGACATTTATCCTCTCGGCCAGTGTGGGTGATGTGGGCCTTCTCACTCGGTTCTGTTGAACGGGGGACTTCTCTTTCGTTTGGTGGATCAATAGGATTTAGAGAAGCATTGGCGGCATTCATAGGAGCATTCGGAGGCCTGAGTTGATTGATTGAGTAAACCAATAAGCAGAGGCTAGAAGGAGAATTCATAGAAGCATTCATAGGCAGGCCTTCGTTAATTGATATGAAGATTCAGAGGATGGAGCATTCATAGGCTGGAGTTGATTGATTTCTAAATAATCCCTCACCATATGAATAGTGAGTGACCCTTAAATAATATAGGGATCTTTGAGGGGGCCTAATTTGATATTGAGGGGGCCTTACCGCCACTTACTTATTGTTTTTGAGGGCAGAAAAGCGTAATTACATATCCTACGATATTATGGTACGATCGATGATTCGAGCTACGATACCATTGGGTTTTATTCTCTTTCTAGTTGATCTATTTCTTCCCTAAAAGAGCATAGCGAAGGGTTGTGATAACCTTATCTTTCAGAGCCTCATCACTCTATTGAGGTGCGGAGCATTTTCATTACTAATGATATTATCCACTCATATATTGAGTGATGATTTGGGTGAAATCAACGATGGCATAAATGTATATGAACATAGTTCCTCAAATGCTTTCAATATGTGTAGCCTTACCTTACTTATTTGACTTACTCAACTTACTTATCGAGTTCAAATGATAGGGTTAGGATAACCTACCAAGAAGCCATCCCAAGCTAGCTATCCAAGCCAGCGATTCCATTCATCCCATCCTCATCCTAGCAAGCCCAAGTAAGTCTAAGCAAGCAAGCCATACCAGCCTAGCCCAACTTGCAGCTTCTAGGTTGTCTAGCCATCGAGCAAGCAAGAAGCACATAAGTAATAGGATCAAACCATTTTTTTTCTTCTCCAAAACAATGGAATGAACACAGAGATAATTGTCTCACGCAAAAGATGGAAGGTAGCCCGAAAGGCCCACTAGATGAGTGGATAAGCAACTACTAGAAACTTATAGTAATGGATATCCATTCATTGATCTCCAGTAACTAAGCCCAATTCTCTAATTCTCTTAACAAAAATGATTCAAGATGCCCTCACCCTCCCTATGGTCGGGTGAGTGGTTCGTTCCCTCACTCCTATGATGTAAATTCACCTTATTGGGGGTTTAAAGTGGAAATGAAATGCATTCAAATGCAAAGATAGTAGTAGTAGTAGGGAGGATCAAACTCCATTTAAGTGGATAGAAGCTATAAGGTAGAACCTAAAATCCTCTCCTTTGTGGGGCTGGTCGAACCTATAAGAGGAAGACCATCACTTGAACTCTCTTAACAAAATGGATGAAAGATGACCTTAACGTAACCCATCCGTATTTGGGGTTTTAAGTTGCCATAAAACGCATTATTTAGGGTTTTCATGCTCATCCTTTACCAGCTCTATTACTTGAAGGAAGAAATACTACCACTTACTGCGAATCCCCTGATAGGTCAATGACCAAGGTGAGGGGGCTCTCTGTATTAGTTGAGCCTGCTTGCGCATCCTAATTGACTTATTGGGTGGGGGGCTCTTAGCTAGCTTTCTTTACCTGCCTCGTAGCGTACCTTCCTCATGAAACTCTACTCTTCGTTCGTACAGGTAAGGCAAGGTATTGATACTATAGGTCACTGCCTGTCTCTGCTTGTCTCTGCATTACCCATTCATACAGGTCAGGCAGGGGTATGTATTCTATAGGTCACTATAGTGAGATAGGTACAGAGGTTGGTCATTCATTTCACCGGGCTATCAATTAGGAGGGAATGAGTCAAAGAAGGGTGTATTGTCACCGTTATTATATATGTAATTATGCTATCTTTCCAAGGTGCACATCTCTATCTCTACCCGCCAAATAAGGGTATTTGGTGCTGGTGGATATGTATCTATAGATGGTGCTGGAGCAGCTGGTTCTACTGAAATTGGAACAACGACAACTAGCTTTGGAACTAGATATGGAACTATATGATATGGATATGCTCGAGCTAAAGGATTTGCTGCTACGGGATATGGCTATGGATCTTTGGCTCAATCAACAGCTTCAAAAAATGCATAATGAACAGAGTCAAAAGCTTAATCCACTTACTAAATGGATTAAACAACCAGATCAACAACTAGAACAATTGGAACTGATAGATCTGTGGCTGGATCTACTGCATCTAGATCGCAAAGGTCATAATCAATAGAATAAGTCACTGCTTCAAGTGTTGCTGGTGGTACTTATGCTGAACCAACATAAGAACTTGTTGAATTGACAAGAAGCTGCGTAGGATACTGCTGGTTTAATAAGTAGTGGTGTTGTTAGTGCTGGACCAATTTCATCTATTTTATTTTTAGTGAAATGTATCCTTACTAGATCGTTTCCCTATCATTTCCAGGTGTTGATATCCACTCAATCCAAGAAGAGTCGATCCAGTCGATCTCGGTTTCAATGCACTAGATGCTGATACTCCATGCCAAGAGTGGATCCACTCAATGTTGGTACTCGATGAAGGTGCGAAGCCGCTTGTCCCTCTGAGGAGCAAGGATTACAACCCCAGCTATAGATAGAAGCATTGGAACAAGCAACCATGAGAATATACTATGATGCTTGCTCGTTTGCCTGCTTTAGCTAAGGACTACTTTCCTTGCACTAGGAAGCACAAGCCCCTCCGCTTCCTTCCCCGTTTCACCTTTGATGAGGCGGAACTAACCAATGACGAGGCTAACTATCCCCTGCTATCCTGCTGCCTGCCTTTCTGCCTGCCTTTCACCCACCTACCTTTCCTTGTGTCGTATACCTTCCTTTCACGCTCTTGCTGCCTTCCTAGCCTTCCTTGTTCCTGGTTCGATATGCCTTTCATGAGGCAAGGTTCCCTCATTCATGCCTCATTAGTAAGAAAAGACATATTCTTCGTTGATGGCCAGTCTGAACTGGTCCTACACAATATTGAATAGCTCGGCTTGGGTTCGCCCTTGATAACACTCCCATGCTCGTTCCTTGGGTCCCATGCTTCTTCCTTAGGTTCGCCCTCGATAACACATCCTTGGCTCTTGGCTTGGTTCGCTCTTCCTACAATCATGGCTCGGCTCATGGAGGGGACTCATGGTTTAAGCATCCTAGCTCTCTTAATCTGCTCTTTATCGGGCAATCGTTCTGAATCGCCCTTACACCTTCTGGATTCATTCCTGTTCGGAGTGGGTGCGGAGTTTGGGAATCGAATAGATTCAATTATCTTTTGGTGGGGGGGCTAGTTTTGGAGGCTGCTTGCGGCATTCTTTCTTATCAGTCGAGCAACTAAAGTTCCTCTTCAAGCAAGTAAAGCAAATGTCAATAATCAGATGTGTGTTATAATGGATGTAACATGGATGGTATAAAGTTTGTCTTTATGTCTGCGGCTGTAATCAATATGTAAGATTTAAGAATGCATCTCCTAAAGCTCTCTGACTTTAGTTTAGGTGGGCTAGGCTTTGAAGTGGAAGGTTAAGTATGCGGTCTCTCTCATCTCTATCAATCTAATCCAGCGGGGTTTTCAATCTGGGCATAGGGGCGGGGTCTATCTGTACCGGTGTTATTAGCAGATGTGTTATGAAAGGCGTACAACGGTGTTGTCCAAAGCGAAATATCCAGCTAAAGTTCTCAATGATCTGATCTGAGGTGATCGTAATCAAAGCAATGGTTCAAATTTAAGTGTGCATAATGAGAGGTAGATGGTGTCAGGTGTGGCTGTTGCTTGGCTAAAAATAAGGTATTCTCAAAGTGAAAGCTATTCGTTGTAGCTAAAGTAAACCTTCGCTCGCTTCCATGAATTCATGAATTGAGGTGAGCTAAACCCTAACTAGGATTGTAAGAAGCATTTATGTTCAAAAGTGAGTTGTTCATAGTCTCAGGCGGTGTATTGGCGGGCTCTTCTATCTCTGGGGGCGCTATCTCCAACGGGTTTGTTTGTCTGCAGGGGGATCTATCTCTAGCAGGTAGGTTCTAAAGCAAGTTGTTATCTAGTTTCTTCTCTATATAAGTGATTCGCCATTGAGCTTGATTTCTCATCCGGTCCACTCCCCCCTATAAAGGTATTTCCATTTCTCCCTCTCACTAGGACCCCACCTACCATTGCATCGGGACAGAAAAGAACTTACATGCGTGAGTTGTAACTCACTATCTATGTAGGAAAGCTAGTGAGACCAGAACAACTCGTGAAAAACCAGGAACGAAGGCCAGGAAAGAATTCTCCGGGGAAAGGAAAACCAATTAGTCTCTCTAGGAAGGTCTGGTCTCTCTATCCAACCAGCTATCTATTATCCCGGCAAGAAAGCAGTCTATCTCCAGGCAAGGAAAGCATTGACTGCCTAGCCTATGGAGCAATACTTGTTTACCTACTTGCTTGAAGCATCAACTGCATATCAAACTATTCTTTTGTTAGGTATTTAAGGCTAAGCACTCCTCCTTACCCTTTTGAACATAGTAGGGGATAAATTTCGGGGTAGGGCTTGTTCCCACGCTACTTCACGAACTAGCATCTTCACAGCATACATCCCTGCCAGAGAAGAAGAGAAACCAGAAAGGAAGAGATAACCACAACCACAAGAGAAGAAGAGAAGAGCCCTAGAAAGGGCAAGCAATAAATTACCTTGCCCTTCCTATTTCTTCTTTGGCGGCTCCGCACCTTGGAAAAGTGGGAAATTTGAAAGAGAAAAGGTGGTGTTTCAAGCAAGATGGTAGATTCTCTTCAACTTCGCTATTCTTTCTGAGGGGAAGAATGAAAGCGCTTTTGGTAACTAGGCAGCCTTGAGCAATATAGAAACCCCCAAAGATAAAGAAAAGCGTAATTACATATATAATAGATGCATTATCTTCCTGCCGCTCTAATCGGCAAGAAAAAGTCTTTACCTTTCTTTGGTTGAACGTAGGAAGGCGAGCGCTCTTCCTGCTAAGGGCTTTCATCGAAAGCAACTGCTGCATCAACGGCTTACTCAGCTACTGGATCTACTGGTACTGGATCTACAAGCTCTGCCTTTTGCTACCTCTGCTACTGTTGGTGGTACTTTCATTGCTGGTGTTGGTGGATCGACTGGAGGATCTGGAACTGTTCCTACCTATGTCTTTACTACCTATGCTGCTGGTGGGGGTTATGATTCAATGGGTTCTAGGTAAGCAAGGTAAACCGCTGAGTAAACTACTGAAGCAATAGGCTCTTCCTATGGAGAATCAACATCTTCCTCCCTATCTCGCTCATTCTACACTAACATATCGCTGAGGGCTGCCTGGATCTGGCTCTCGATCTTGAAGGTAAGAAGCACGGTATGTCGACCCCTCAACCTGGGAAACTAACTAAGCTCACTCTCCTAACTAAGAAACAAATGTAGCTAATGAATGGTCTATCACAAAGGCAACTCCTTACAGCCTAATTAATCACCTTCTTCCTTGCACTAGGAAGCGCTAGCCCCTCCGGGACCTTCCTTCTCCCTTTTACTTATGGAAAAATTGTTGGAAACTGCTAAAGGTGAAACCTAAACTCGTTTTGGGGGAGGACGTGAAAATGATTCAAGTGATCGAGCTGTCAAGAAAATCACTGATAGGAAGGTTTTATGGAAGGTTCAACTTAGAGTCTAAGTTATTAGAGTGGATTGAGCACGTGTGGGCACATGTTCTAGGGTCTAAGTCGGGGTATCATCGGTTGGTTAGAGGTTGGATGGCGTTTCACTTTCGCACTATAGATGATGCTTAGAAAATCGTTGGGATTATATGGTTTGAGGGCACATCAACATTCTCTTTGGATAAATGGACGCCTAGCTTTGACACTAGGTCGGAGAGGCTAACCATTCACCTGGTCTGGGTGAAAAAGCTAGCTTTAGAACTTTGGTCGGTGGAATTTTTTCAAGCTATTGGCAACATTATTGGAACGTTTGAGAGGTTCATGAGCACTTTAAGGTGGATACTTCGCGGGTGATGGCTCGCATTCTAGTTGTGCTCGACCTCCGTGAAGGTTTGGCTGAGGCATTGGAGATAGAGATTGATTGCCGAAATTATGTGCAGGACTTGGATTACGGGAGATACCATTCAGGTGCATGCGTTGTCACTCATATGGACATATTTCCCGTGATTTCCTTTTGAAATTTGCCAAGACAGAATGGTGAAGGAAATTGGAAGGAGGTGGGCTAATTCAGGTTGGGAAGGAGGCTGATGGCTGATATGGTCGGGTTGGGAATGGTGAGATGGACAGTGGAAAAAAGCTCAAGCATATAGTTGAGGAGAAAATATGATTGCATATAGTGGGGGAAAAAAGAGGGTTGGAAGCCAATTCTGGTGAAAGTGAAGTTGCAACTAATTCTACATTCTTTGTATCTGTAGAGGAACTACCTCTAGAGATATCGGAGGAGGATCTTATATCATTGGATATAATGGGAGCTAATCAGGGTCTGGAAGCTACTTCTAGTGGTGGTTAAGTTGTTGATGCCACCCTCTCTATTCCCTTGGAGGAGCTGTCGCTACAAAGTCTAGAACAAACAATGATGGAGCCACAAAAGATGGACCTAGATTCCAATGTGCCCACTACCGTCGACACCTGTCTAAGTGTGTAACCTTATCGATTGTTGTTCCCCCAGCCTTCCTATTCTTATAGCTCTTATTGGAAGGTGATTTTATTGTCTATCTAAGTATGGAGCAAAGAACCGATTCCTCTCCTTTTAGTCGAGCCATCTTTAGATAATAAGGGCATCGCTCCCTCATGCTATCTATTGAGGGCTTAAAAACCTTAATACATCATGCTCTATGCTAAAACTCTTGATTTGTTGCCTTATATCGCTGCTTCATGCATCTATCGCATGAAAACGCCAACGCATACTTATACTGCACCTCTAGCATACCGCTCTTACTTCGCTCCTCCCCCATGCTTTCAACTCATACTGCTACTTACTCATGCATGAAAGATATTAGTATGGATAGAGATACCAATACGCATATGCACAACTACTACAGTAGAATATACGCAACTCATCATTGCCAAAATTCAATTTTACTTATTGGGTGGGGGGGATCCCTATATAAGTCAACGGGGCTGGACTATATACGTAAATGGACGTGGACATGGCAACGACTGGCTGCCAGTAAGCTAGAGAGAAGTCTGCCTGCCCTGCCAGAGAAATATAGCTTAAGAGAAAGAGGTGGGCCCCCTCCCTTTAGCATGGCAAAGCATTTCCCTATTGTTGCTCAAGTAGGGGAATAATCTCAAAACCAATAAACCTTGTGTTTGTTGCTGTGTATATGGTCATTACACTCACGAGTGTCCCCTTTGACCTGAGATGTGTCATATGTGGGAGGCGGCTTAAGCTGCCAAGCACCCTACCCAGCCACCACCTCCGTCGAAACAACCCTCGTCTTCGGAACCGGCTATGATGAGGAACCCTTTCCCAACACAAGGACACGTGGCCACACTGGAAACCCATCCTTCCACACCACCTTCCATTCCTTCCCAGTCTGGAAATGGAACTTACAACATCCTCTATATTGATTCAGGTGACATCAAATTCACTACTCGATCGCGTCAATATGGTACACTACCTGAGACTCAACCAATTGAAATCACAAAACCTATTTCATCCAATAGTGGATCTTTACACATCCCTCGACCTAGTATTGAGCCAGTACCAAAATGAAAAAAAAAAGAGAACCAAACCCGTCATTTTGATTTGGTGGGGGTGTAGGTCTCTCACTAGCCTCCCTACTTGCTAGCAGCCCGTCTCTAGTGGGACTTATGGGTCTCTCGCTAGCATCCCATCTATTTGGTGATTGAAGGCCTAGCGTCACATCCTAAAGTGATGCAACCTTCCAAATGAACTCTACGACAACCTTCCAAACTCTACTATATAGACCCTCCAGTTGGGGTCTTGAGCACTCGTCCCTTATCTAGCTACCGCCCACGTCACAGCTACGTGAGGTTAGTCCTTCTTGGGTGATTTCTACCCAATTTGCGTAGCCCCCCAAAGACAACTCTAGAAACGAACCCTATCGGGCTAACTGAGGTGAGCTCAATTCAAATTATTGGCCACTTCCCGTTGCCTAACCTTGGTGGGAGCACATCACACACACTCTCTCATCCACCCTCTCACTACCAACTGGTCCACTATCCAGAAGTCATCACTTCCGTGGAGAGGTAAGGCTAATAGGGGTTCCTTGATTTTCCACGGGAAGCTGGCTGGCCCCAAACCACAGCCATGCCAGGCCAAATAACCCTACAGTGAGGTGACCTCAGAAGGAGGGGAATCTGATGGCTCTTGCTTTCTCACTTGCTTTTCTTTTATTGGACATAGCAGGACTCGAACCATGCTCTACCGCTAAGCTATCTGTCCCTTTCATGCTCTCTTTCTTGCTTGCTTGCTTAATCAGTGGTTGTCCTCTTTGGAGTGAATGTCGGAGTGGTGCCATTGACTTGTTGGTTGTCTTGCCTTCATTTTATAGATAGGCTTTCTTGCTTGCTTGCTTGATCGTTGGTGCGTGTAACCTCACCTGGGTAGCTCAACTCAGAATCATGCCTAGCAAGTACCTATGCATCTAGCACTAGACTTAGGTATGACCTCTATCTAGGCATTTTGTGACTCTCAACTAATGGGAAATTGAATCCAAGGTGCAAAGCCACCAGAGAATAAATAGGAGGGGCAAGGCAAGTTTGTTGTATATGAGCCTACCCTTACTGAGTACTACTAGATCATGACTTACCTACTATGTCACTTCAGAACATTCCTTGTAGCCTACATCCCTGATAAAAACAACTTCCAGGCTGACTTCTTAGCCTCATCCATAGCATTGGGTGAGTTTCCCTTGTGCATGGATGTTCTTTATGACTTACTTTTTAGATAGGTTTCCCAATAACCTAAGACCATTTTGAGATTGCAACACAAACCTTATTACACATAGTCTCAACCATTGTAGAGCTCGCTTCTCTAGATGACTCAAACCACTATGAGCTTAATTTTCCTATGCCACCTTCATACCATGACCTACAACCACCTCCTCCTTAGTACTGTGATATTGCCATGACTCTTGCTGTAAATGAGGGAGATGAAAAAGCATATATTATATATGTCATGCATCCATTTGATGAATGAGGGAGATGAAGCAATATGGGCATATGTCATTATTGACCGATAGAGATACATACTATATAAAGAATGACTCCACGGGAAGGAAGGCATGGTTTTTTGGTTCCTATATGGATTACCCTAGAAATGACTCTTTTTCTCTCTGTAGTCGGTCATTACGTACCTCTCCTGAAAGTCTTGTTGGAACTGATTAAGAAAACCTCTCCCATACGGTCGAGCAGCTCCTATCCTTGCCCCTCACCCTCCTTCTTAGGTCGTCGGGTGAGCTCCTTAACGCTCCTCACCCTCATACCTCAGTTTCGTCTTTCGCCCTCGACCATTATTTAGGCTCATAGGATGGTATACCAGGCTTGCATACTCAACACCCGAATCAGCTCTTGGATTGGCTCTTGGATCGAGTGCATAGAAACCTGTCATTTCCACTGGGCATGGATGAAATAAACACCTGTCATCGACTACCAGCAACTATTAGCATTGCCCTTCTATGTTTACTTTCTTTTTGGCAATGTGACAGTAAATGAGACTTGCAATGACCACCCCCTCTTGGCTAGCAATGTTGACCTCCTTCCTACCAATGATACTGGAAATGCGGCTATGACCTTCTGTTGATGGATCGGCTTATAATAAGCACATCTTTATTGTCGACCAACTGTTAATGAGACTGGGTATCGTCGGTGACTACTTTCTTTTGTCGACCTCCTGGCAATTACTAGTGGCTCTTAGCAATGACCTTAAGGCAAGTACTGTGGCTTTTTCCGTCTACTTCCCCTCTTGATAGATGGTTGTTGTTCTCCACCAGCCGTCTCAAAGGATGTGGGCAATCAATCTCCGACATCACCCACTACCAGCACTATCTGACTAGCACTATGTGTCAGGCGCATGATCTCCAATGCATCATCGTAGCATCAATTTGATCGAGGTAGGAACATGTGCTTCGTACAGTAAGTGCATGTAGTAACATTCCATTTTTCGGTATAGGCAAGTTAGGAGGGTATGGCCTTTCTATTCTCTCTGGTATATATTTAACGGTTCTTTTCTTTTCCCTCCTCTCAGGTTATGAAATGTGTACCTTCTCTCTCGGTCTTTGATGGGTACTTATCCTCCTCTTGGGTCTGTGTTGAAGGTGACTCGGTTATGCATTGATGGGGTCTTATTCTCTCCCCTCTGTTGGAAACTCGGCGGGTTCCTTTTCCTTTATTGAATTCTTCTTTCTACCTTTACGGTTTCCTTACTGCTTTGATTTATTGCGTTTCCTTGCTTTCCTACCGTCAAGAAAGCACTACGTTCCTTG
>APFE031731084.1:38245-86850 GCA_000404065.3 Pinus taeda | reverse complement strand
GTATTGGATGCTTCGGCATGTATAAATATGTATTGTAACATTGAAAGGAATATAATGAAAAATCAAGCTGGTAGTCTCGGTTTTGAGATCCAGTGGGAAATCTCTGTGTATATGTGTTTTATGTGTCATGCTCTCGCATTTTTATTTTTCTTGTGTTTTAGAATTCGTATGCAGGTAATTTCTGTACGGGGTTAAAACCTACACTCGTTTCATGTACTTTCTTGAAGTATTTTTCTCGCCTTTGCAATTTGGGTAAACTTTCATCTTTTAACATGATTGGTTGTCACACAATGTGTAGAGGCATGTTTTAGTTGTTTCAAGGGTTTATATTTATTTATATGTGTTATTCTAACCATGTAAACATATGTCGCACTCATTCAAAAATATTTAAGCACCATTGCACAAGTGTCATCACGGTCGTCGCAAAGTGTATCATAAGTGTCGCACTTGTCGTAATTTGTCATAAAGTTGTCACACAGAGGGAAATGCATTGTTCATGTGTCCTAGGTGATCTATGTTGTTGTGTCATCAAGTACTCTAAGTGTGAGATCAAAATCAAAGTCTTATCATTGTTCACATCGGTGTAACTAGTCTTACAGTTAGCCATTTCTGAGAAGTCTTCCCGACCAAGCAACTTGGCTTCACCTAACCTCCATGAACTGTGCATAGTGAATCTTTAGTCCTCTAGATGTGGCCTTGCCCCTTGTTTCACTGCATAGTTTCTGGGCTCAAGCTCCGGCCTTAGCCTCCCTAATTGTGCAACCCTTTCTCTTGACCTAGACTTAACTACACACTGTGAAATCAGAAGCCTCAATATCATTCCTTGATCCCATGAACTGTGCAATTTCACAATTTCCCAGCGTCCCTTGTCTCGCAGAACTACACAATATGTCCTCTAAGTGTCCCCCCCCCCCCCCATCTTGTCTCATTGGCTCCTAAACCAAGCAGTTTTCTCCCTCATTCCGACCTAAAATACACAATGTGCTGTCTTAGGGCTCAAGCCTCACACTCTACTTGCTTGAATTGTGAAACTGTGTAGTCACTGAGCCCTCTCTCCCAACCTGTCACTTGGTTTTCGCTCAGTCAATGGATAAGGATGCACCATCTTAGAGTATGGGGTTTTTGGATTGATGTTGTCTCTTCATGAGTGAATTTCATATAAAAGTACCTTACCATGCTATGGCGAGATGATGAAGAAAGGGATAAAGGAGGGAAACATGTTGAAAGGCACTCTTGTAACTAAGCATGAAAGTTGATCAATCACAAGAAAGCAAAGGGACATCAATTTGCAATCACAACTCCAGACTTAAGATCATTGAATATTCCTTATCACAAAGTCATACGAAGGTGAAAAGAATAGCATTCTCAAGCATAAACTCATCACATAGCAACAACAATGGCTTGACACTATAACATCATCAAGCAATCCATGTTAGTAGTTTCATGTCATGAGTTGTCATATTCCACATTATCATTGTGGATCATGTAAATGGTATTCAAAATGTATTGTAAAGTGGAAGTCCAAAGGACACACATTGAATATAACAAGTCATGTATGTTGAAAAGTAATAGGAACTCAAACAATCATGAGAGTAGTCAAAGAGTCACAAGCCTAGGAGAAGCATCACCCCTTGGTTATATATACTCCCTCATTGTATGATAAAAATACTTTTCACCTTGGCTCCTCCCGTAAAGAATTAAAGGGATAATTTAGTTATTTTTGGGAGCAAGGAGTGGCTCCAATGCTCCACTACTAGAGCTAGTGATGTTCATTGTATACATGTGTCTTGGAACTTATTTTTAATAATAAAATACTTCAAGGCGAACACGTTCGCCATGCATGGATTATGAATGTTTGTAAGATTATTCTATGAATGTTTGTACTTCATGTTTTCTTTCACATGTGCCAATATAGTTGAATTATTTCAGTTGTTTTAGTACTTATCTTATGGATAATGTGATGTAATGGTTGCTATTGTTGTCCCTTCCTTGTGGAATACATTGTAGGATATTAAATAGACTTTTCTCATTTTTTGGTTGTAACTATCGTTGCATCCTCTGTGGACTATTCCATTACGTTTTAGGCAAATCCTTCTAGCTCATGTGTGTCTCTTCTTGGGTGGTACTACTACCTCTCTCTTAGAGGCTCACTTTCCTCCCCTCTCTGCAGTAGAATAACTTTGACAAATTTACAACTAAATAGTCATCAGGCACACCTTCCTGCTTTTGGAAGGCACCATTGCATCCCTCTCTCTTGCTAACAGTTAGATTCGAGGAAAATATTTAAGAAATTGAAAACTGGGTCTTTATACCAGATGGGAATCCTACACCAAATGGTGTGAGGTCTAATTGGGACTTCATATCAACTAGATCCCCTAAATTTTTATGGGTCCAAAACCAACAACAAGGATGGAAGAGAACAAAGGGTATGCAACATACAAAGTGCAACAAACAATATGTTAAATGTAATTCCCTTAAATGCAATTGTTCCAATTCCAATTCACACACAAAACCCTATATGCAATGCAAAGAGATTTTTCTTTTCAATTCCACTTAGTTTTCAAATGAGATTAAAACTAAGATGCATTTCTAATCACTTATAAAATAAACTATTCAAAATGATGACTGGAACACCAATTCTTTCAAGCACTCAATGATCGAAAAACTCAGTTTGCTAATGACCTAATGACAAGAACAAAGAAAAAGCCAAATAAATTCTCATCAATGGCACTCAAGACCAAAAGAAAACAAGACGAAGGTTTTTGAGAGACCAAAGGCACTGAGGGATCACACAAGGAAGAGTAGCTAGAACATAGAACAAATCACAAAAGGGAAATTTTTTACATCAAACAAGGGTCAGCACAGGTGTTGAAAAGGCACCAGTACCTTACAGCACAAGTTCAGAGAGGGCTAGGGTGCACTCCAATGCTCTATCTCCATACCAGAGGGAGTGTTGATCAAGGTAGGCAAAGTTCTGACATAAAAATATGCAACTGAAGCTTAGTGAAAGGTATTCCTAAGTTAGTTCATGACTAAGTGATACAATGAAGGTTTGAACAAGAGGTAAAACAAGTACTAAGGAGAAATAAACCACCAAGGTAGTCACCAATTTGTTAAAAGGAATATATGGCTGTAGACAGAAGTATATTCCATAGACCCAGCGGCCATGTCTAGAACAACATAAATAAAACAATATAATGTTTCCCTTAAATTAATTCAAAAATGGAAAGATACTTACTTGTAATTTGTTGCAAGCTTTAATCTCCTCTCGGCTTATACGCTCCAATCCTAGATTTGATCACTATAATTAGAACCTACACATTTAATCAACACAACCCAAATATCTATGACATCTATGTAGCACAATATAATTACTCTATTGAATGGATAAAAAAGGCATCGAAATATATGAATGTAAACATAACATCACATGTAGGAAAACAATGTACTCTTTCTATTAATAGACATCAAGAGAGTTGGAACCAAATATAGAAGTTGATATTGTAGAGAATTCCCTATGTTGACTTGTCCTTCCTTACCACAAAGAAAACCTCTTCATCACCATAATCTGATGAGCACCAGTATTGCAACAAGAATGTTGCAACTCATGGGGCTGCCAACTTTATTTTATGAACTCGAGGTTCATACAAACTTGGAGGTGACAGTGTTGTATACAAAAGTAAATGTGATGGGTTCGCTCTTTGTCATGCTAAGATGTCAATAGACCACTCTAGTTTTTAAACCAGACTTCTATTGATTCATAAGAAGCTTGATTACCAATGAGGAAAAGGGAAATCTACACTGAAAGAAATCTTGTCTACTGCAATATGGAAAAGACTGAAAATCAAATGCTTAAACACACCATTCATCTAATCTAAATGGTAAGAGGATTTGCTTCAAGAGAATGCTAAATTATCATATGTGCAATCATATTTTCCTAGGCATGCAATTTGAAACACCATACATTCTACTGTTGTGCGTGTAAATGAACAAAATAACTCTTTTTTTCCTTTTTTTCTTTTTTGTGTGAAAGTGTGAAAGCTAACTTCCTTTGGTGATGTGGCTGGTCAATTAGGGATGATGGTGGATGGTCAAATCTCTTGCGAGACAAGTAGGGGTCCTTTTCTAGCTTCCTAGGGGCTTTTTCCACAATTCAGCCTCAAAACATGCCACTACAAGTCAACCTACATGATGTCCTAATTCATCCTACAGAATATCCTAACGCTCCTACAAGATCCCCTTTATTCCTACAGGATACAACTGAGAGCAAGAGGAACTATTTGGAAGGTTAATTAAGGCCTAGAGAAGGTGAATGGTGGGTGACATGAAGCAAGGGAGTGCCTAGGACTCCTTCATAACTCAAAAATAGAGTTGTGAGATGGTTGGATTTGCTCAACAAGCTTGCAGAAGCATTCTTATGGAATGATGAATTAAGTGAGGGATTTAGTGAATGAAAGTGATAACCATGGATGTATGAGGTTAGGATGGGGTTTCTGATCATGAAATCTCTCTATACTACTGAAACTCCTGCACTACATCAATCATTGACAGTTATACATAAATCATGTAAACAATAAGGATTTCAATTAACTAAGGAAAAAAAAACATTTCATGAACTAGTTGCCAATTTCATGCATGGGAAAGCTTGCAGGGTAATATGAAACCTTGATGAAATCTAATGTAATACTAAAGTTAGAAGAAATGACAATTAAATCCTATTCTTGAAAACTAGTAAAATGCTGACCTAAGTAACAGAAAACCCTAAATTCCATAAGAAATCAAATTTCTGTCTTTTTGGGGCTGCATAGGAGTTCTTTCCTCATCCTTTGAGCAACTCAATCTATATTCATGTATTCCATTGCTCTAGTGGCTTCCCTGACATCCCATGATTCTGGTGTATTTTCCTCTTCCTATGCATAGAATCCTACCTTCCTCTCTATCTCCTCCCACTGCTTTCTTTCTTTGTCTTCCTTCCTTCCTTCCAACATTCCTAAGAGTAATGGTGGACTCAGTCTCAAGCCAATCCAATTGACTTTGAGTCTTTGGAGAGCTTGCTTGTACATGGGTGTTATGTCCATTACCTCTCTCATTCTTTAAGGAGAATGGTACTCTCTGATTTTCAAGCTGTAGGGAAAAGTGTTCCATCTCCTTTGGCAAGCTTGCATGCTGTCATCCCCTAACATCTTGAATATATCCTCAAAGAGTGTGATTGCTTTCTCTTGGGTAGCAAGGTACATAGGTGCAAGTTGAGGGTCATTTGCAGTCAAGTTATGGGTGTTGATGACAACCATTGGACTTCATTTCTCAGATCTTATCATGAGGGGTTTTGTTTCTTCTCTTGCAATTACTTTCTTCATTTTTGCATCCATTTCTTCCTCATGAGTCATCCAAGATGCCAAAGCCATCGAATGTAAGTCCCCTAGTTTTGAATTTGGATCCCACACATTCAGATCAGTCAAGGCCAAGTTGTGGAGGTAAAACTCAAACATTTTAGCTCTATCCTCCCAGGTGCTTTGATCGGAGAGGTCAATGAATTGTTTATAAAATTGGAAGGGCATAATGCCTCTCTGGGCTAAAGTTTTGATTTGGAACTACAACCAATGTTCCTTAAGATACAATGCATAAGACTTTTCTGGCATCCTACACTAGATTTCCTCTAAGTATAGACTAGCCATGGATGCCAATTTATTCTCTCTCTCTTGTAGCTATCCCCTTGACCATGCATTCTCTGCCTCCAACTGAGCTTTCATCATTGCCTCTATGTCCCTCAGGCTACTCAGTTCTTTGCCCATCTCCTTTACTTTCTCCTCCATGTGACCTATGTCCTCCACTCCTTTAGATTTGGCAATTTGAACCCACCTATGTGTTCTTTCCCTTTATTTCTCAAGCTCAAAGAATAAGGGGGTGGCAAATTTCTATGGAATAACCCTACCCCCTTCAATGAACTTGTAGTAGGAGTCAAGGTTGGGTTGAGGACAAGGTTCCCTCAGTTTTGGATCCTCCTTCTTTGTTTCTTGCTACATGATCCCTTCTTTGTCCAATTTCTGAGTTTCCTGTAGGTTTAGCAGAGTTTCTTGTAGGATGGCCTCTGCTTCCTACAGGTCCTTCTGTGTCTCCTGTAGGAGACCTTTTCCTTTGGATGAGGCAGATCTAGTGATAGGCCTCCTAACATAAGTGATGGGAGACTTGGGAGAGGCTTGTCCTGATGAACCTTCCCCTTGATTTTTCACAAGAAGAGCTATCTTTTCCAACTATTTTGGTGAGTCTTCAATGACAATAGGAACTTTGCTGGTTATTTGAGCTTTTCCTTTCCTTATCCTTGTACGTTTTTTTTCCTAAAGTACAATGGAGTTTGTCTCTGTCTCTTTCCTTTTTTTCTTGATAGGGGTACTTAGGGCAGTGAGGGCAGCTAGTGCCTCTTTCTCAGTGGGTTCTGGAGATACCCTGGGTGAGTCCTACCCTTCTTTGCCTTGCATTTTAGACCTCTGTTCTTCCTTGTCTTTTGTCTCCTCTTTTCCATTCTCCTTCTCACTCTTGACTTTCTCCTCTTCATCTCCCTCTAGTTCCTCACTATGTTCATCAATTTATTCCTTTGCATCTTCTTCTATCTCTTCACCACTTTCCTTATCATTTTCTTCCCCTTCTTCCTCCTCTGTTCCCTCTTCATCCTTATATGTTTCTTCTTCATCCCTTTCACTCCCAGTGGGGCTTTTGTCATATTCAAGGGATTTTATGTCTTCCCTTGTCTGCATGTCTTTGAAAGTTGCCCATGTGATAGGGAGTCTTAGGTTTTGGAGGGCATCTTCTATGATAAGTATATTAACCCATGATGGGTTAGTTGTTGATGGTTTCCTCCTTGCACATTAATGCTCATATCTATCACTGATTGTAGAAGAAATTAGGGTATGCTTAGTCTGTTTTGAGGAGGTTTGTCTGCTTTGAATCTCAATTCTTGGAGAAGCCTAAAATGGTACCCATATACCACATTGTACCTACCTTCACATGATATATACTTAATGAGGTGGTAGCTAATTTCATTCCAAGGATATGGTAGGCTTTCTCTTTTGACCCCATTTTTGTCTTCCATTGCCTCCTCTCCTTCCAAAAAGAATTTCTTCTTTGCAATTTGGCATTTACCCTTATCTTCCTTTCTCCAAGGAAACCCTAAAGGAAGTGTGGTGATTCTACCAATGATTTCAGGGGTGAGCTCTACAGAGAGGCCTTTGACCATAATAGTGGCATTGGTCCTAGTCAGTGGTATGAGGGAGAGAGAAAAGTATCTGGACACTTCATCATCATATCCCCTCAATTTTTCAAAGAAACCCATCCAATTGTGCCTTGTGAATATCTCTAGTACAGGAGGGTGCTGATGAATTCTCACTGTTTTTTTGGGTTCCCTCTTGTTAAATCCCCCTGTCATTTTTCTTTGATGGATGTGGAGGGTTGTATATGTCCCATACCTTTTTTAATGGATGAGGAATTTTAAATGAAAATTCTATGTATAATTCCCCTAGATTGCAATATTTTTAATAAAATAGAAGGATTTTCTATATATCTTTTACTTGGAAAAGCTGGGAAGGTATAGCTCTTACCTCCTTGTCACTGCCTGATGAAGCCAACCTTTGGATTTTACCTTTAAAAATTCCCACTACCAATCCTGTAGGTGACTATCTGTATCTTGTAGGATCTCTTGTAGGATCCTGTAGGTTTTCCTGTAGGATCCTGTAAGTGCTCCTGCGCTGGAAAAATACCGCTCACTATCTTTCACGTAGACTACTTTAGGCCTGAGAGCAACTTTTCTTTGATGTAGCCTTGATATTGTGAATGCCTCTATACATGGGAATCAACGTTTTATTTCCTCATATGGGTAATTTGAGTGGGATGGTGTGCTAGAAACCAAGGTACGAGTATCCATTTTTGGATTGTTGGTCCCACTACCACATTATCATTCTCCTTACCTCGTAATAAACTCCCACTTCGAGCATATGTAACTCAACCACTTTTGACCTCATCTCTTATTTCTCCTTATTTGACTACTGCCACATATGTAATGAACTATCTAAATTCTCGCCATTGATTGATCGAAGGTAGCCAAGTTAACTGGCCATATTTTGCTTATAAAATAAACTCTTTCACAACTTTACATGTTTGATCATATTATGCTAATGAGAGACTTGAAGCGAGAGACATACCTATGGTGAGATGCCTTAATGTTGCTTTGTTGGAGAGTGAAGTCCTTACTGCGTATTTTCTGCATGTGTTTTTCTCTTCTTCTTTTCTTTATTTTCCTCCTTTGATATTTTTCTTTGATGTGCAGGTACTAGATGGTGATGTTGATGATACTCCTACTGTTGTTAAGCTTTGTAGGAGCTTCTTTGACCTTCGGATCTCCATGCTGAAGCTAACTACAACCTGTAATTTTATTTGTTTTGTGCGCTAGGTTGCTACAGGATTTCCTACAGGATGTCCTATAGCTGCCTCTCCCTCAACTTTTTAATCAATCCTTCACTTTTGGATCATGAGGATGGTTTGCATGGGTAGAGAAGGGGTCTAAGGATTGGTGATGAGAGGTATATCCTTCAGGTGTTTTCCCCTTGTTCTTTGTCTTTATCCTCTCTTTTTTTTCCTTTTTTTTTTCTTTCAGCAAACTGTAAAATTTTTTGAATTTGACTTTATTGGATGAATGTAGGGGTGATCGTGGTGGAGAGAGACGCAGTGATGAGATGGTGAGGTAGCTACTTATTTTTTTGACATAAGTAGGTCATCCCCTTGCTCTAGGGTTACTTTCCTTGGGAATCCCAAGCCACAGTAATTCCTACAGGAGAATCCTGTAGGCTTTTAGGGAATCATTTAGGTTTACAGGGAATCCTGTAGAAAACACAGAACCCTTTCAAACTAAGCTAGATGAGTAAACAAATGGAGGGAATGATGGAATGATGATTGATATGGAATGGAGGAATGAAAACATGAACTGTATAGGTCCTTTTTGATCCCCTCTTATTGTTGTGATCCTCCACCAGTTGACCTGCAAACAACATTTTCAAAGTTTTCTTTTCTCTTTTTTTCTTCTATATTTTTCTCTTTTTGTTTTTTGAAAACAACTAGTCTGCCTCGAAGAGGTTTTCATCCGAGTCTCTTGCTTAGGTGCATCAAAAGCAGTTTTCACCCAGAGATCTTTTTTTTTCTTTTGACACCATTAGGTCACCTCAAGAGTTTTTCAACCCAACAGTGGGACCCAGGTGTCTCATGGAGGTTTTCACTTGAGTCTCCTTATTTTTTCCTTTTTCCTTTTTCCTTTTTCTTTTTTTAGTGGATTGAAGGGGTGGAAGCTGAGACTTGCTCTACTACCATCACTATCTTGCTAATGCCATTAATGAATTCTTGATTTGACAAGGGCTTCTTGTAGACCTTCAATCTGTGACCACTGGAAAGTAAAGAATAGCCTCTGCACCAATGGTTCTTATCTGCACCGAACCATTATCATGACATTTCTCTATGACATGAGGTCCTAACCATCTAGTCCTTAACTTGCCTTTAAAATCTTTGTATCTGGAATCATACAACAAAGCCAAATCACCTTCTTGAAATTGTTTGTCCTTTATGTTCTTCTCATGCCAGATCTTCCTTTGAACTTGGTCACCTCTGTGTGCAGTACGGCCTGCACTCTAAACTCATATAACCCATTCAGCTAGAGAAATCTCTCTTGTCGTGCACAAGTGAGATCTAGATCTAGTTGTACTACCGTTCTTAATGTGTTGTACTCAAATTCATTGGGCAACAGGGTGTTTTTCCCATAAACCAACTCATAGGGAGTGAATCCAATGGTGGTCTTCCAGGTGGTATTGTCAGCCCAAGTGGCCTCTACTAACCTATCTGCCCAATATTTTATGATGCTGCTAATCAGTTTGCTCAAAATTCTCTCCAACGCTCTATTGGTCACATCCTCTTGCCCATTAGCTTGTGGTTGGTAAGGAGTGGATGTTCTATTCTTGATCTTGTGTCGGATGAACAAATTTTCAATCATGTAATATGTAAATTGGTTTCCTTGATCAGTGACCAGTTCTCTAGGGTACCCAAACTTATAAAATACATTTTCCCTTAAGAACTCATCTTCTTTCTCCTCTATTGTTGCCTTGATTGTCTTGGTTTTAGCCCACTTGGTCAAATAGTCAGTGCACACAGTGATGTACTACTTTTGCCTGGATGGAGGGTCAGTAGGTCCAGTGAAATCCATGCCCCACTTGTCAAACGACTCGAACTTCACTTGAGGTTGCAGAAGTATTTCATCCCTTAGAGTAGGCTTTCCCATCCTTTGGCACCGATCACACTGACTAGTGTACCTTCTCACATCTTGATGAAGAGTGGGCAAATAATACCCAGATTGTAGCACCTTGAATCCTATCCTCTTAGCTACAAAGTGACCTCCACAAGGCCCATCAGGATAGGATAGAAGGATGTAAAAGACTTCCTCCTCCCTGACACATCTTCTCAGAATTTGCTTTGGGCCTAGTTTGAAGAGGTTGCCCCCAATCCAAGTGAATGGGGCACTCTTCCTCACAATCTTGCTTTTCTCTTTGGATGACAAATTTGGTGGGAACTGTGTAGACACCAAGTAATTTTCTATGTCAACAAACCATGGAGAGAGAACTAAAATGGAAAATAAGTGTTCATCTGGTAACTGATCATCAACCATTTCTTCCTACCTTGCAGGTAGAGTTAACCTGGATAAACAAATCTGCAACAACATTCTCCTTTCCATGCTTATCAATAATGGTTAGATCAAACTGTTGTAATAAAAGTAACCATCTAATAATATGGGCATTCACATTAGGTTTATTCATCAAGTATTTAATTGCAGCATGGTCAATATGTACAAATGTTCGGTAACCTGTAATGTAATGCCCAAAGTTTTTCAATGAATGCACAATAGTTAGGAGCTCCCTTTCAGTCATTGTGTAGTTCAGTTCGGCCTTTGACAAATTCTTACTGATGAAGTAAATGACATAAGGTAACTTGTCATCTATCTGGCCTAGAGCTGCTCCTATGGCTTTGTGAGAGACATTAGCATGAACATGGAAAAGAAGGGCCCAATTTGGGCCTTGGAGAATAGGTGCAGTGGTCAACTTTTCCTTTAGGATGTCCAAGGCCTCTTGACAACTTTTTGACCATAAAAATTCAGTCTTTGGCCAATAACCCAAATAAAGGAGAAGCTACCTTGCTGAAGTCTTTTATAAACCTCTGATAGTATCCAGCTAAACTTAGAAAACGTTTGACATCTCTCTGTTTTTGTGGAGGTGGGACCCTTTGGGTGATGGCTATCTTATTTGGGTTCACCTGCAGTCCTTTCTAGGATATTGAATGACCTAGAACGGTCCCTACAGTCATCAAGAACTCACATTTTTTGGGACTAAGAGACATGTTCATTTCAAGGAATTTGTTCAACACTTTACCTAAGTTGGAGAGATCCTCTTGGAAATCACACCTATAGGGTGTAAAAACATCCATATAAATTTCTACTACATCATGGACTAGCTCGACAAAGATTCTCAGGACTGCTCTATGGAAAGTGGCACGGGCATTGCATAGACCAAAAGAAAGGACCCTATAGGTGAAAGTACCCCAAGGACAAGTGAAGGTTATTTTATCATGGTATTCTATGCTAATATGGATTTGATTGTACCTGCTAAACCTATCTAGGAAAGAGAAAACTTTTTCCCTGCCAGGCCATCTAGCACTTGGTCAATGAAAGGTAGAGGAAACTAGTCTTTCTTTGTTGCTTTTTTTAACTCTCTATAATCAATACAAATCCTCCACTTACCATTTTTATTTGGAACCAACACCAAAGGAGAGACCCACTCACTATCCGAGCTAGGGTAAATGAATCCTATATCAAGCAGCTTTTGCAGTTCTTCTTTGACTATATCTTTGAGATCTAGATTCATTCTCCTTTGGGGTTGTCGGACTAGTTTGCAACCTTCTTTGATATAAATATTGTGAGTACACACCAAGGGGTGCACTCCCTTCATTTCCTTGTAACTCCAAGCAAAGGCATCCAGATGTTCCTTTAGCATGTTGAACAACTTTTCTTCGTAGTGTACAGAAAGAGATGGGTTGATTTTCAAAGTTCTCTCAGGACCAAATTCTATGGTTTTGACATGGGTAGGGTTTGAATCAGCTAAACATAGATCAATCTGATGGTTGTTCTGGGTTTCCTTTACCACTTCCTCTAAGGACAAGGTTCTGGGAGTTAGACTATGGAGTATGTGCTCAATCAAATCATCTTCATCATGTTGTCCTCATGCCATGGTTGTTTCTAAGGTACAAAGTTTGGTTGAGTAGTCTTCATCTTATTCCTCCTCTTTTAGCCATAAAGGTAAGCCATGTTCTATACATGGCTTACCAGGAGGGTACAAGACTAATTGCTTGGACATGTGGCCATTTTTAATAGTCATATTTCCAACCCTGTAGCTGTTGCAGGCATCAGCAATGGCTAACCAAGGCCTGCCAAGGATGAAAGGATAGCCAGTAAGCTTGGTGTTAGACTAGAGAACTAGAAAGTATGTAGGGTACTTCCAAGATTCAATGGAGACCATGACACCCTCCACAATCCCCTCAGGGGTCACTATGGAATGGTTTGCAAGTTGCAAGATTGTTGTGGTCTTTCTCAATGAATCTTGGAGATTGATATTGAGCATGGTTTCCCTAGTCATTACATTAATGGAAGCCACAAGATCAATCAAATTGTGTGGGACAATGGTGCCATTTATGTGCACATCTACTACAGGGCTTCTAGGGTCCAAATACTTCGGGAAAAATTACCTGCCCCAACATTAAGTGAGACAGTTGTCCAATGACATTAATGGTAGGGGTGTCTCTTTTTCACCTCCTTGGATGTTTGAAGCACTTCTCCTTAATCAACTTGTTGTAAAGAGGTACATCCTTTATGGCTTGGAGAAGTGGAATTTTGACACATAGATTTTTCAATTCACCCAGAAGTTCATTCTCTTCTGACGTAGGCTAGACTAGTTGAGTTAATCTCTCAAGAAAGGGTGGTGGATTTATTCTAGGCATGCTTTCCTCTCTTTCCTCCTCACTCTCCCTAGGTGGAGGTGGATGTTGGCTATTCGAGAGTACTCTCCCAAATCTTGGGTTGATTTCCTGAATCTCCAAAGCATAAGCAGGATACAATGTCTCTCCACTATACACTTGTTGTGCCTGTCTATTTTTCGGGTTCCGATTTAGATGGGTAGGAAATTGAGGTTGTTTAGGTGGATTAGGGTGTAAAATATGTGGTTTATTAGGTGGTGAAGGAAGTAAAGCTGGAGCATTGTTGTATGGTGGCCTCTAGCCCTAGTGCGGTGCATTCCACTGAGGTTGTGGCGGAGCATATGGTTGAAATTACTGGCTGGTTGGCTGGGAATGGTACTGAGGTGCAAAAGACCAAGGAGGAGGTGTAGACCAGTAGGGATGAGTAGGAAGACCCCAAGAGGGAATCAATGTGGTCTGGTTAGGGTTGTATTATGCATGGGATGACCCTTAAATGCCCTACTGGTTGGCCGAGGCCCATGAGGTCTCCTTTGATTTATGTAGAAGAGTTGTTCAGTCACCCCTTCAGTTCCATGATACATAGCTTTTAGTCTAGGTAGAGAAGGGCACTTGTCTGTGGAGTGTTTTTATTCACAAATCGAGCAGAATTCAATCATATTCAATGGGCATTCATTCCTAGGGTGCCTCCTTATGCATCTAGGGAAGAAAATGGATAAGTCTCTCTCTGCTTCTTCCTGCTTTCTCTTGATGCGCATAGTGTCCATTTGTAGGAAAATGGTTTGCAGCAATTCACTCTTGAAATATTCTAGCATATTTCCAATTTCACCTTTGATGGATGTATTGGAAGAGGATGGACTGGCAATTGGTTGACTACTTTACCCTTTTTCCTAGTTGCCCTAGAATGGTTCCTAAAGACAGTCTTGATATCTTCATAGGGTAGTTGGTAGATGTCCCCTCCTACTAGTAGGTTTAGGGTATCCATAAGATCTTTCCTTACCCCTCTGAGTAAGACTAGCTTTAGTGACTCAAGATTAAGTGTGCACTTGGCCATTTTGTAGCTAAGCTGTAATCTTTCTTCATAATAATCTAGGGATTCATCATGCCCTAATGTCATCCTAAAAATTTCCTCTTTACTGTCTTTGGACCTATATTAGCCTCGCTACATGTTGTTGAAGGCTTGCTACATCTGAGCTCAGGTTGTGATGTTATCCCCAAGTAAACCCATGAACCAGCCCAAAGCTGCATCCTTGAGAGTGGATGGGAATAGTTTCAACTTCTGCTCATCATTGGTGTAATCATAAGTTTTTCATATGACAACAAACTCAAACAAGAAAGTCTCTGGATCTTCTGAGGTCAGGCCATGGAAATGAGGAAGAGTAGAGGGGCTTATGTTTTTCATCTTGGTATCCCCATTAGTTTCTTTGATGGGAAAGGTGCCCTGAATTATTTCTCTATCTCCTCTGTCATTTCTATTTTCAACCATTAGGTCAGTTGGAATGGGTTCTCCTTCTTTTTCTCCCCCTTTAGGCTCTTAAAATATCTCTAGTTGTTCACCTAAGGGGTCCTCCAATTCGCAACCACTGAAGAAGAGGGAGGCTTGGCTGTTTGAAGTGGTGGGGGTATTTGGTAGAAATTTTCCTAAGTTATCCCTATTCCTACGAGGCATGAAAGAGGTGTTTTTATTTTGTTTTGTTTTTTTTTTCTTCAATATTTGAGAATAATTGTAGAATTGAGATCACAAAATGAATGAAAAATCACTGCTTGAATGAAATCTCACTTGCAAAATGAAAAAGAAAGAAAAGAATGCAGAATGGAAAAGAAAGCAAACTAAATTAGTTTTGCAAAAATGAAGCTAATAGTAGAATTTTCGAGATAAGAAATGGAAGAAAGAAAGAATAAATCACATATTAAATAGACACCTCCTCGATAACGGTGCCAAAAAGTGATGAGCACCAGTATTGCAGCAAGAATGTTGCAACTCCTCAGGCCACCAACTTTACTTTATCAGCCTGCGGTTCGTACAAACTTGGAGGTGACAGTCTTGTATACACAAGAAATATGATGGGTCCACTCTTTGTCACTGCTAAGATGGCGATATACCACTAAGGCTTTTCAAACCAAACTTCTATTGATTCAAAAGAAGCTTGATTACCAAGAGGAAAAGGGAAATCTACACTAAAAGAAATCTTGTCTACTGCAATAAGAAAAAGACTGAAAATCAAATGCTTAAACACACCATTCATCTAATCTAATTGCTAAGAGGATTTGCTTCAAGAGAATGCTAAATTATCATATATTCAATCATACTTTCCTAGCCATACAATTTGAAAAACCAAACATTCTACTGTTGTGCATGTAAATGAACAAAATAACCCTTTTTTTCCTTTTTTACTTTTTTGTGTGAAAGTGTGAAAGCTAACTTCCTTTGGTGATGTGGCAGGTCAATTAGGGATGATGGTGGATGGTCAGATGGCTTGGGAGGCAAGTAGGGGTCTGTTTCTAGATTCGTAGGGGATTTTTCCACAATGCTTCCTCAAAACAGGACAGTACAAGTCAACCTACATTATGTCCTAATTCGTCCTACAAGATGTCCTAATGCTCCTATAGGATCCCCTGTATTCCTACAGGATATAGCCGAGAGCAAGACGAACTATTTGGAAGGTGATGTAAGGCCTAGGGAAGGTGAGTGGTGGGTCAAATGAAGAAAGGAAGTGCCTAGGACTCCTTCATAACTCAAAAACAAAGTTGTCAGATGTTTGGATTTGTTCAACAAGCTTCGAGAAGTGTTCTTATGGAATGATAAATTTAGTGAGGGATTTAGTGAATGAAAGTGATAACCATGGATGGATGAGGTTAGGATGGGGTTGTTGATCATGAAATCTCTTTGTACTACTAAAACTCCAATACTTCATCAGTCATTGACATTTATCCATAAATCATGTAAACAAGAAGGATTTCAATTAACTAAGGAAAACAAAATTTCATGAGCTAGCAACCTATTTCATGCATGCGAAAAATTCCAGGGTAATATGAAACCTTGATGAAATCTAATGTAATACTGAAGATAGCAGAAATGACAATTAAATCCTATTCTTTAAAACTAGTAAAATGCTAACCTAAGTAACAGAAAACCCTAAATTCCATGAGAAATTAGAATTCTACCTTTTTGGGACTACATAGGAGTTATTTCCTCAAACCATGGTCCTTAAAAGGAGGAGTTAGGCCAAATACACCTATTAAAATCTTTTTGATGTTCCTTTATATTCCTAAGCTAACGCTGAAGCAATGCAAAAATGGAAGCAAACTAATCAAATCTACAACTACTTGTAATGGAATCATGCTAAAGACAATTCAACCATTAATCTATAAAATCAACTAAGCATACAAATAAAAGAAGAGGAGCCTTTGCTGCCAGGGTTGGGCCCTAACCCAAGAGCTTCAGCCATCTAAGTCAACTCAGTGTTGGATCAAGGAAATGTCCATTCTCATTATCAAATCAGAAAATTACATAACAATGTCTTCCACAAGTCTTGAACTCAAAAATGCCTAGTGTTTTTACAACAGAAATTCGAATCCTAATGAGGTTCTAGGCCTCCTTATTTATAAAAATGAAGTCTCCAACAACTTCCTTAAATCTAGGGAGGCTCGGCTCCCAAACTCAAGATGAACTGGCTCGGCTGCCTTTTGATCTTCATGACTTGGCTACTTGTAACTCCGAGCTAGTGTGATTGATGGAGGAATATTCGAATGAGTGAGGAGTAAATGAGAAGGATATATCTCTGACAATCTCGCCTCCTTGTCTCATTCAAGTTTCATCCCTTAATTAGCCAAAATTTCCATGATTTTCTCTCAAAAACCTGCAATCAATGCACATTAGTCCACTACTCATAGTATCTCACTTTTACTCATCTCATTAAGAAAAATATAATCAAAATATGTAATAAATTATGAGAAGAGTTGATTTGAATAAGCTAGGAGGTGTAAGAAGTTCTATATAGTTACCCAATGATGAGGCTCATTAGAACACATGGAAATGATGACTCTCTTAGATTTAAATGAACATCATAAGAGAATAATCAATCTACAAAATCCCACTCCTTACTTGTGGATGGAAATAAATATATAGGAGAGGATGATAGTTTAAGAATTCTTATTTATTTACCAATCTAGGATTAAGATCCACTTTATATGGGAGGATAAGATCAAGGGATAAGAGGTGAAATTTCCAAGGTAGGATCAGATAGGATTTAAAGTTCTTATCTAAGATAAATGGTTAAAACAACCTCTGGAATATTTTGGAAGAGGAAACTTCAGGATTCTTTTTATTTCTCCCTAATTTATAGAGTCAGCACAACCCCAACAAGGGACAACCTGCTGCTGATCAATGCGGGTCAAAAATGGCACTACCTGCTTCTGAACACGAGTCCTTAAAGGGCCTCGTGTGATGGGCATTGAAAGCACTTAAATGTTGTAGTTAATCCCATAAAGTCAGGGGTTTGGGAGATTCATGCTTAGGGATTTGTGCAGGGATGACAGAAAGGTATTCAAGAATGTGAATTGATCCGGTTTGAAGGACTATTGACTAGATGTGACAAAATGGCCTATAACAGGTTCCCCCCTAAAGTGAAAATTCATAAATGAAAACTGATGACTGAGGTGATTTACCTTGTGACAAGTCAAGATCAAGAACAACTCTTCAAGTTCATCATCTATTACAATACATTTACATCATTTTATCTTTAGTGAGGGGGGCATACATATGCTCCACACATAAGTTAACATTACATGTATAATGATCAAGAAGACACATCCACTAATGACAAAGGTCGAAACCATGATTGGATGATTATTTTTATGATCATAGATACATCATATATTGTGATATTGTATTAATCCTAAATCCATAGCCTGGATGGATGAAGCTAGATTAGGGGTATTATATCTCATTCATATGACCATTCAATGTATAAGTCTAACCATGTGAATAAATGAGTTGAATTTGAATATGGTATACACCATCTAATTACCAACCAATGATATAATTCATTAGCAGGTATGAGAGAAACCATTGATGATGCCAATGGCTCTCAAGGTACTCCAGTACAATGTGTATGGTGTGAAAGAATGAGTTGAATTCAAGCGCCATGCATAATCTTTTAGTCGAAGGCCAATGATGTGAACTTGTCACTAAGAGTGAGGAACTTGCCATTGATGTATGCAAGCACCAAGGTACCAAAGAGAGTTTCAAATTCAACTTCCTAGATAATGAGTTAATGTCGACAGGAAGTGAGCCATCATAGGAGGGTCTTGATGTATCCCCCATCAATGACATGAAACAGGTATAATGATTTGAGACAGAATGATGTTGATGTGGGTCTTGATCAGGAATTCCATTGCTACATAGTATGTTGTCACACCTCTTGCACTTCCCAGTGACATACCTCGAAGTTCCTGAAACATGACCATCATGCAGCGTAGTCATTCATATATGAAACGCAGATGCTCCCTAAGACATTGATTGGAAAATGCCTTGACCTTCCCCTAAAGGAAATAGTTCTAAAACCCTAATTTGAGAATCATCACTCTTATGAGACTTAAAACCATGACGGTCGCCTATTGTATTATACGTGACCCACAATGACATCGCTCTGTTTACTTGTATACCCGTGGTGATCCCAAATAGGTAATTTTCCTAAAGAGGATGAGAAGCTTCATGATCTAGAAGCTTCCAGAGTGGCGAGATGGAGGTTTTTCAGCATAGATGAGGTCGATTTCTCCCAACTTGGCCTCTTGGCCTTATCCGTATGAGCTACCTCCTTGAGATGAGGGGCTACTCCTATATTTGGAGAGATCCTAACTCCCTTTCCTTCCCTATATATTCACCTCTCCCATTCCAAAATGTTGGTCTATGTCTATTTGCACCCTTATGCTAAGATTGTTCCTATATGCTATTCATTTGGCTTGGAGAAGGAGTGCTTGGAGAGCTTAGCTTGGACTTGGACATTCATTCAAGGAGAGACTATTAACATCAAGGCTTGGTTGTATGCTTCCCCTTATTTTCTATTAATATACAACTGTTGGTTCATTTTCCATTGATGTGTATACTAATGTATCATCTATCTTAACATTCCTTGATTAGTTAAGTAGGTTGCTTTTGAATATGCTATTGGTGTTTGCATGCATTGTTGTGTCTTGATCCCTTTTGCAGGTTAATAAATGCTGTGAGCAATAAGAACAAGATCATGACACAAGTAATTCAAGATCTTCAACAAAGGACGACTTGCTAGCATCAGAACAAGGTAGGCCATCTTCTTCATCTCTATTTTTAATTGTAACTTAGGTAAGTGTCTAGTATATTGTCACGTGGGTTGCTAGTTCCACTCATTGGCTAGAGGGATCATCTCTATTCGCAGAGAGGATTTACCTAGACAATAAAATGGCGACTCCACTGGGGAAGCTATGATCCTTTCCATTCAATCCTTCATCTTGCTTTTTGTTGAGCTTGACCAACCGTTTGTTTTCAGGCTTGTTTATTTGTTTGTAACTTTTTTCACTTGTGATTGCTTGAAGGTTCTTAGTTTTTGCTGATATGTAAGATTTTTTGGTTTTATCTCATCTTTCTAGATGATCGTGGTTTTCTCCCTAATATTCACGATGACTTCGCGGATGTTTTTATTACAATCATGGTTATCGTTGTTTTGCCTATGATAGGTACAACGATTCCAGAGGTTAAAGAAAATTAGGTTCTTTTTTCTTGATTTCAGTATTTTTCCTTCTACTAGTGGTTTTTCAGTGTGATTATTGTGTCATTGTCTTGGTTGACATGTTTGTCTGACTATAATTTCCTCTTGATTTGGTTTAATTGTGTTTGAAGTGTGTTTGGCTTTCCAGGGTTCATAAGGTTTCTAGGTCACCCTTCATTCACTTTTTGGCCTATTCTTCCGAGATCAGTTACCTTTGTCCAAAGAGTTTTATTTTGCTTCTGGACATATTCTAAAAGTCCCTTTTGTTTCTATGGCATTGCATTTGTTAGAAGAATGAAATATTAGATTTCATTTTTACTTATAGCATTGAAAAATTGTATTGATGCTTTTTGAATTTTTTGATGTGTTGATTGATTATTTCTCTTCTATTGTTAGAATAAACTTCATCGAATGAAAAGTTTCATTTTCATCATTTAGTTGCATTCTAGGAACATGTGACATCTTTGAGCCCTCAAAATTGAAACTTAATTCAAGATTAACTTAAAATTTACCTCAATTAATCTAAGGATCATTTGAAACATTAATGCTCATAATTCAAGGTCTAGTTTAGATATGTGTTTTGGCGTCTATAAAACTCACTAGTTTTCGTTTGAAATGCTCTTGCATTAGACAACACTAGCACAGACTTGTGCTCCCCGTACCATAAAGTATATAAAGGGAGACCCTCGTAGGTTGTAAAACTTTATTCATAGGAAGTTAAGTCTGCCGCCCTGTAAACATGATACACCGAAAACAACATTCGGGGAGATTTCCTGCACATACGTCAAGTCCTTAGTAAATTTATTTTCTAAGGTATACATTGCAGTTCACAGTTATTTAGTAATCCCTTTTTCCTAGAGTATCCTGAGTATTCATTTCGATCTTTTCTTACTCCTTAAACTTGAAAACATCATCGAGCACTTGTCCTTTCAAGCTTGCTAAACCAACGAAAGTGACTAGAGTCACATTTTCGTCCTTTTCTCAACTCTTAAAACATGAAAATATAAAGTTTTGTTTCCAATTCTAAAATTAACTGCGAACAATAACATGTTGAATCCATGAAGTTGCTTCTTGGCCCAATATTAAGAAAATCCTTTTAAATTTTATTTTTAACTAGCCCTCAGTGAATCTCCTCTCCTTTTTCTTCTCTTGAGAGAAAGTCATCGTGCTTGAACCATTGATTTCACCCCAAAGTTCCCCTTCGTTGTCTAATACTAAAGGGTCTTCACAAGGAGTTCATTCAGAGCTTCCTCAATCACTTAAAGCTCAAGGTTTTGAGCTTGGGATTGTCCCGAGCATTCGACCCCTTTCTTCTCGTCCACCACCTTTGGATTCCTTGTCACCTCAAGAATATGATCCAAAAACCCCCAAGAGTCCATAGAGTTATGTCTTATATCCACCGAATCTGTTATTTGATCCTGTTGAGATATCTCCTCAGTGTCCTTACAGTCCCCATGATCGGCCTAATGTTCCTTTGGAGTTATCTCCTCATACATCTCAGATTCATCCTCACCAATTGTTTCCACCCATGGATTTAGAAGGTGAGATCCCAACCTCTTCTCCAGGTCATTTTGAAATTTTCGCTACTCATACTCCTCATGTCAATGATGAACAAGGATATGAATTTACTCCAGAAGGATTTCCTTTTACAGGAAGAGTCCCATCTCACACAATTCCTGAACCCAGTGGGCCTATGTTTTCATCTGGTTATACAACCTTAACCCAGTTAGTTTCAGGAAATACTAGTGCTTCATTCTTGTATAAAAATCCCTTTTTCCCTTCAAATGTCATGCCTACTACTAGTCCATTAGTTCTAAACGTGACCTCTCCAATTCTTGTACAAACTGTTGTTACATCAGTTCCTGTTCAACCTACGATCACATCACAATTTGTACCATCATTTTAACAGTGTACTTCAATACAACCGACTATTTCAGGTCAAGTTTCAATCAGTTCTTCCACCCATCCATTAAGTGGACAGAATGTGCCACCGCCTAGGGGGGGAAATCCAAATATTCCTCTCGTGTCAGGTGAAACCCATGTGAGAGGATTACAATATCACATGGTTCGAGTCAATCAACCTTATTCCAGTGGTATTCCTAACCCTGTTGGTCCATCCAAGTTAGGTTATATCCAGTATAAATAGCCTTATACAACTTAGATTCCACTCCAACAGGCTTATGTCCCTATGGTTCTAATGCAGGAGCATCCTAACTTAGCCAGCAATGTGATTGTATGTTCACATGTTGTGGCTAACATGAAATGAATTTCATTGACCTAATTTGTCAAATCAATTTTTAGTAGAGAGGGTTGGATCTCTCAAATTTATTTTTTGTTAAATTATTGTAATAATAAGAAAATTATATTATTCTTAGAATAGGCAATGAGTTGTTAGGATAGGTGTGTATCAAAGCTCTAGAATAGGGATTTAATTGTTGAACTGATAAAAATAGAGATTGAATCGTCAATGCATTTAGAATAGGATTTGATCCATTAAAGAGGAAAAAAATGTAATGATAGGAAAAAAAGAGAGGGAGCGAGAATAAAAAAGAGATAGGGTTTGAGAGTGGAAAAAAGCAGAGGTCAGACAGATTGATGTAATTGAGCCGAGAGGGCCAAGACTCTATAATTCCTATCTTCTTGAATAATTGATCTAAGTGTGGTGTGTACATGTTATTCCTGATGCAGAATTTCCTTTGTAACCTGCGTATCCGTGTTCTAGGCACTCACTAGGTATTATTCTCCCATTTATGTGTTTGATTGAAAATATCAGTTAAATTGCATTAAGAGTTTTATTTCAAGTTTGTAGACTAAGCGCTAACCCTTTTTCATTATAAAGGAACATGGGCAGTATTCCAAGATAGTGAATGGTATCTCGCGTGGAAAAAAAATGGTAAATGATATTTTCCTAAATAAAACGATTAACATAAGGTAGTGACACGTAGCATGGAGAACCCACTTATCTCACGTGCTCTTGACCTACTATCTATCATGCTAGTTATCGCATGATATTTCGCGATATCCATTGGATTCAGGTAAACTAGATCAGCGGTGAAGACTCAAGTGGTCAGGGAGTAGAAAAGTCAAAGTTGGACTGATAGAGATTGGTCAGGTAAGTGGGACCTTCAGTGTGAAATCCACGTGTAAAATCTGATTAACGTGTGATTCATTAGTTTTACAACCAAACCTATTTTGGATTTGGTGATCCACATCATTTGGTATTAGAGCCCAAGGATTAAGTTCTGCTACAAAAAAAATGCCACCTAGAAAAGGAGTTGGAATAGGTCGGTGAAGACCTGTAGCCAATGTAGTTTTTCTAGAAGAGATTGAACACCTGCGTACAAGGATGGAGACAATGGAAACTACTCAAAGGAGAGCATCTGATGAAGGACATGTCAGTGCTGCAGATGAATCTTCTGAGGAAGAAGAAGAGTATGAAAGTGAAGCTGTCAAAGTTCTCAAAATATTGGCCAAAGCAAGTGAAAGACCAAAGATGGAAATATCTTTGTGTGACAGGAATCTCAATGTAGAAGAGTTGATGGATTGGATCAATTCATTAGACAAGTATCTTGACTATGAGGAGGTTGATGATAAAAAAAAGGTGAAATTTGCAATTACGAGATTGAAGAGCCATGCATCTATCTAGTGGGATGAACAACAAACATCTAGAGAGAGAAAGGGGAAGCCCAAGATCAATCAATGGGATAAAATGGTGAGTAAATTGAAAGGTAAATTCATGCCAAAAGATTATCAGTTAAATATTTTCTGTCAGTTACAAAATCTGAGGCAAAAAAGAATGACTATCAAAGAATACATGGAAGAGTTTTATAAGTTGAGCATTAGAGAAGGACATGTAGAGGATGATGCAGAAAAGGTAGCCAGATACATCAATGGCTTGAGATATGACTTACAGGATGAAATCAGTTTGTTGAATCTGAAGAAAATTGAAGATGCCTATCAAGCAACTTTGAAGGCAGAGGAGAAGATGTTGAGGAAGAAAAATCAGAGGAATAGAGGAAAAAGTCCAGCAGGAGGTAGAGGAACTACCAGATCAAGATTCCAACACTTTCAAGGTGAAGCAGGAGGTTTGAGTAGTAGACCACCACAGAGAGGAGACTTTGGTAGAGGGAGATTTGCACCCAGAGGAAGAGGCCGACGGAGAGAAATTAGGTGTTACACATGCGAGGAATGGGAACATGGATCATGGGATTGTCCTCATAATAAAGAAATAAATCAGCGGAATGTGAATGTGGCTGAGGAAAGGAGGAAAATCCTCAAATTGCAAGTAAGGAAGAATCACCCGAAGTAGGAGAATCCTTGTTATTGAAAAGGGTATTGCTTAAAGCAGAAAAAGAGACAGGAGAACCATCGCAGAGAAATAATCTATTTAGGACTACATGCAAGTACAAAGGAAAATGTTGTAAAGTGATAATTGACAGTGGAAGTACTGATAACTTTGTTTCTACAGAAATGGTAGAAAAGTGAGGATTAGTGAAAATAGTACACCCTACTCCTTACAAAGTGTCATGGCTACAAAAAGGAAATCAACTTATTGTGACAGAACAATGTAAGGTGGAGATCCAGATTGATACTTGTAAGGATGTGATATTATGTGATGTAATGCCAATGGATGTATGTCATATATTGTTGGGAAGACCTTGGAAATTTGATCAGAATGCTATACATGATGGGAGAAGAAACACTTATACTCTAGAGAAGGATGTGAGTAAACATACACTGCTGCCATTGAAGAATGAAGTAGACAAAGAAGCACATGGAAATAGTGTTATGCTGATAAGTGGGAAAGAGTTGCTGCAAGAAGTCAAGAAGGATGAAAAGATACATTTTGCTATCATAAGGAGACCTAAGGTAATTTTTACTTCCACAAACTTAGATGATTTATCTGAAGAAATAAAAATCTGTTGAATGATTTTGCTGATATTATTGTGGATGAGTTTCCAAATGCGTTACCACCAATCAGGAGTATTAGCCATCACATTGATCTAATACCTAGAGCAATTTTACCAAATAAAGCAGCGTACAGGTTAACTCCTTAAGAAAATGCATAAGTTCAGAGACAAGTGTAGGAATTGATGGATAAGAGATTAATCAAAGAAAGCCTTAGTCTATGTGCTATACCAACAGTACTCAGTCCAAATAAAGGTGGTGAATGGCACATGTGTACTGATTCCAGAGCCATAAACAATATTACTATCAGGTATAGATTTCCTTTACCATGCATGGATGATTTGATGGATTGTTTAGGTGGGTCAAAATATTTTACTAAAACAGATCTGAAGAGTGGATACCATCAAATAAGGATTAGAGAAGGAGATGAATGGAAGACTGCATTTAAAACAAAAAGTGGGTTATATGAGTGGTTAGTGATGCCTTTTGGCCTCACTAATGCACCCAACACATTCATGAGATTGATGAATGAAGTCTTTAAGGAATATGAAAGAAATTTTTTCATTGTTTACCTTGATGATATTCTAGTTTTCAGTTAATGCAAAGAGGAACATCCGGAGCATCTTAAGTTGGTTTTGAGAACTTTGCAGAAAGAGAAACTGCTAATAAATCTGGAGAAATGCACTTTTATGAAATAATAATTAATCTATTTGGGGTTTGTTGTTTCTAAAGAAGCTCTAAAAATGGATCCTAAGAAATTCCAATAAATTTGGAACTAGCAAATGCCAAGAAACATATTTGAGGTAAGAAGCTTTCATGGTCTTGCAAGTTTTTATAAAAAATCTATCAGAAGTTTTAGTCATATTTGTGCACCAATTACTGAAAAAATCAAAGAAACTAATCAGCCATTCAAGTGGATAGAAGCAGCAGACCGAAATTTTAAGTTGTTGAAGAAGAAAATTATAGAAAAACCAATTTTATCTTTGCCTGATTTTGAAAAAGTTTTCCAAGCTGAGACCAATGCTAGTGGAGTTATAGTTGGAGCACTTTTAAGTCAGGAACAAAGACCAATAGAATACTTTAGTGAGAAACTAAATTAAGCTAAGAAGAAGTATTCCTCTTATGACAAATAATTTTATGTTATTGTGCAAGCTCTAAAAAAATGGAGACATTATTTGCTACTGTTGGGCATGGAATCCCCCCAAGACATGTTTTGGGGCTTAAAGCCCAAGTTTTGAGCAAGTCTTTTGTAAAATCTCAGTGAATTGTGGGCACAAGGTGTGAAGTATGATAGAGTCATAGGGTCATCCGCCATAGTTTTGTAATGTAATGTCGGCTAGATAGACCTACCCATGGTCCTCGGACCATGGGATTGTATAAATAAAGCGAGGCTCTAAGTGTAAAAGATAACTAGAGAATAAGAATGAGAAGTCTAAGTGATTGGGTCGAAGTGTAAAGTGTGTTTGTGGGTCGTAGAGTAGGAGAATGCTTTGTAGCTGAGTGCACATAGGCCTAGTAGTCCACAGTTGAGTGCGCAGACCCCTGCAGCTGAGTGCGTAGGGCGGGTCGAGTCTGTAACCATTGAAAGAATCAATAAAGAGAAGTTTTGCTATAATTTTGTGTATCTTTTCCTGGTTTAATGCATGATTGGATATAATTGGAAAGTATTTTTTTATTTACTGCGTGAACTTGTATGAATGTTTTATATTTTTAAGTATAATTTAAGACATTTAAGTAGGTGAAGGCGCTTAATTGATACTAGAAGATAAATAAGATCTCAGGTAATAGTGCAAAGCATGGCACAACCCCTAGTTAGGGTTGTGCGAAGGGAGTGTATCAGGCCACGAGGAACAAGAACGTGTGCAAAGCCACCTGCGCACAAGGACAAATAGTGAACCAGTCAAACTCATCGGACATCTCCAGGGTGCGGAAACTTGGTTCTAGCACCCTCCCATACTACTTCAGGTGAGACCTCAATCCGTGCTCCGCAGGCTGTTGTCGAAAGGGCTAGTAGTATCGAGATTTGTTTGGCTAATTAACTCTGAACCTGGGCCAGGCCCCAACAAGCCAACAAATGGTTCCATTGGTGGGACTAGGATCTACATAGAGATGCCTGATGTTGTATCATTGGAATCTGATAAAGAAAGGAATTGAAGATTGGTTGGAGAGGAAGATTCACTAGTTTACGGCTCAGGAAAACAGGAATCTATGACTATCAAAGGAAGAGTGGTTAGACTGCTACTTGTATATGGAGATTCACGAAATTTTCTTTGCATCCTTGCCTGCTGAGTTGTATGAGTGGATCACGAAGCTAGCAGATAGCCAAGGAAGGTGTAAACTCGACAGACCTATTGTGTGGACTCCAGAATTGGTGCGCAAACTGGAAGCATTAGAGGATAAGATTCTATGTGTTGTCGATCACTGGCTCAATTGAATCATAGGAGGATTCATCAATGAATTTGCGGTAGATACTTCAGTCATCTATAGCGACGCAGAATGAAGCTTCCTCTAGGGAATGCGAGGTAAGTACATTAAATATTTGAACACTTGGATTAAAATGCTACTGTGTGAAAAGTGGTTTATGCAAATAAATTGATGTTTGGGGCTACGCGAAGTGGGAGAATCTATAGAAATGAAGGTAGCACAGAAATAGAGACTAGCCCCTTGATTTCACCTCCATGAAGAGGTGAAGAAGAGCTCGTGAAGGTCTCGTCAAGAAGTGCGATTAATCTGATAAGGCAGAGAATTTCGTGCGTACCACCCCCACTCACACCACCACCAATTTCACCATCTTCACCCCTGACTTCACTCATCCCACCTTTGCCACCACTGCGAAGTAATATGGCCAGTGCAATAAAGCTACCAGTGTTCAAGGGAGTAGGGAATGAAGATTCAGACCAATTTTGGTTCGTGGTAAAAGCTATATGGGAAGCATAAGGTGTCATGGATGACAATATAAATAAGGAAACATTGGTTAGTGCTCTGCAGGATCACGTGTTGACCTGGTACATTAAGCATTCCAATGACAATCCAAATGCAGGGATAGCAGATATCCAAGTTGCACTAAACAAGGAATTTAGCTGACGAAAATCAGAGGGATAGTTGATCATTGGATTTAAGGAAATCAAAATGCTACTAGGAGAAACCCTGCGGGAGTTTCATCAAAGACTGAAGTGCACAATTTTCGAAGAGAACATGACCTTAACAGATGGGCAACACCGCGAATGGTTTGTAGCCTTGTTAACACTGCATCTACGGAAGACGCTATCGCAACAAAGGCTAACCACTCAGGCTAAGGCTTTGGAGGTCACGATGAGATTGCATGAGACTCCAATAAAAGATCCTAACCTAGGAGTCCAATAGATTCACACGTAGTTGAAAAATTTGTGCCTTGAGATGCAGAGTTTGAAACAGGAGAAGACAACCCGTCCAGAAGTGTGCGACGAGGTATGGTGTGAAAAGTGCAAGGGCTAGGGGTACGACAAGGACCACTGCCTGGTGTTCGCAAATTACCTCACAGGAGGAGGGCCAATGCCATTGACACCAGAGGCATAAGTCGGACCAAGCATGGTTCCTGCATTATGGTGCATAATTTGTCAGATAGGAGGAAAGCATGCTAGATATAACTGCCCTCTATTATAGAAGTATGCGGACCAGGTTGAGGGGGAATGGGACCAGGAAGAGGTCACAGATAGATGAAATGTTACAATTGTGAAGGGCCATGATATTATGCCCACGATTATATGAATCCAATGTGACCATCATTCTTGTACTGTACATTGTTTGATCATGAGACAGAGGACTATCCAACACTAATAGCGAGGTTGCACGATAAAGGAGCACTCCAACCTCCCCCAACTCAGAACCTACAAATCATGAGGTTTGAGTCGCGCGAGGAATATCCTAATGTAAATATCATGCTTCGGAGTGGTATTACGACATGGGATGATAAAGGAAAGTTGAAGAAAGTACCTGGGTTTTCAAGGCTCCAACAAAGGAGCCAAATTTTATTTGGAGCGCACTAAGGATACCTTCATGGAAGCTAAGAGGAGCTTCACTGATGCCTCCACTTCGGGAAGTAAAGACATACTAGAACGGGAAATGGACCAATCAATTCTCACTACGTTCTTGGATACACGCATGAAGTTGTTGCGTGATAGCAAGGTTGTAAAGGGGCTGCAATAACTCATAACTAGATGTGCTGGGATCACGCCACGAGAACCGCATTTATTCTGGAAGCTCAGAAAGCACACGACGTGAATAGGAAGGGAGATGAGATTGACCATGAAGATCGGGGAATATGAGATGGATCAAGTGATTCTAGATCTAGGATTAGATGTAAATGTCCTGTTGAAGCAGACATGGGAGCGCATGGGTAGGCCTGTCTTGCAATGGTCTCCTATCCAACTGTGAATGGCGAACCAGCAAAAGATCCTACCTATGGGGAGATTGCGGGGAATCATAGTAGACATCGAAGGAGCAAGTGCATTAGCGGATTTTGAAGTGATAGAGATTGTTGATGACAAAAGTCCATACCCCGTGTTATTGGAAATAGATTGGGCCACTGACATGAATGGAGTGATAAATATAAAGAAGTGCAAGATGATTTTTAAGAAAAATTCACTGCACGTAGTGGTACCTTTAGACCCTTCAGAAGGATCATGCTACACAGAGCCAATGCGCGACTATGACAGTGACGACGATCTACATTGTATCTACAAGATAACTGCATACAAGCAAGACTGGTAAATCCAACTGCGGATGGCCGAATCTCATGGGAGAGTGAAAGCTCCTACACATCAAATTTTGAAAAGGAGATAGAATGATGGAAAAACTCATTACACGAGGTAACCAAGCTCAACTGTAACATGATGACAAGATCGTTGTGCTATGTAACAACATAGATAAGGGATTTGCCTACGTATGATGGGTTAGGTGAAGTGGAGGATTTCCTAAACAAATTTGAAAGAGAAGTGTTAGAACAACAAAATTTTGATGCTCTAAAATGGGTACTGCGTGCTACACCCGAAAGGTGGTGGGGTACGCACCAGACGAATTTTGAGAATTGTCGCAACTGTCAAAGGATGATGTGCCTATGATGTGGGAAGCCTCAGATGTGGTTAAAGGACAAGTATGATGGATGAAACGTCCCATGTGCCCACCTATCCAGGTGGATACAAGAATATGGTGTGAAATTTGTAGGAATGCACACAATACTCATGGTAGGAGACACGATTGGTAAGCAGGTGCGGGTAAGACAATGGCACAAATGACCCCTCCGACTAGAACCATGAAGTATGGAAATACTAGGTGCGTAGAAGGATATCTAGACGAAAGCCTTTAACCAAGTATGCGGAGCGATGAACAAGGTCCACAATAAGAAATGGATTGACTGAGACTTGTGCATACCAGCGGTTCTATGGGCTTATAGGACTGTGTGCAAGAACCTAACTCTGCAGGCACCCCCAAGGCTCGAGTATCAAGGAACCACTATAAATCCCATAATACAGGGAAATACTAGACTACGCATACTAGTACTGGTAGATACGGTGGTTAGCGGAACCTTAGAAGAAGAAATCCAACTGGGAAACTCTAGGCTCCAAGAACTTGAAAAGGAAAGGATACAATTAAGGAATAAAGGTGCTCTGGTGGACGCAGAAGTCAAGAAGCTGGACGACGAGATAAAGGAATATTTTCTCGAAAAAACCAGGGTAATAAGGCAGGATAAGTACGATCGCGAAGACAAGTTTAAGGCCTATTGCTGGAAATTGATCAGTCTGATGCCTTGGCTTGGACCGCACATTACTAAGCGTATTGACCAGGGTAGCGCATTGCAGATGGTAAAGTACGTGATGTCGACCGTAACAATAAAAGGTGGGCATTCTCTAGGAAACATGATGGATGACGAGATGAAACTTTCCAAGGGTGGTGTGACCACCTGACTAGCCGAAGGAAGAACAACCTTAGTGCTCCAGGCAGTTGAAAGGAAGCACGGGACTATAAACTATTCTACCCAGGAGCTGTGCAATGTTGGAGTTGCGCACATAAGCAAAGAGTCACAAGATCCATGATCGTGCATGGGGGGCAACACTGATGCACGCGTTGGCTAGAAAGTGACCGTTGAAGTCACTATTCATGACGAGATGCTCGACTTGAGGCCAAATGGAGTGGGCGACAAGCATTTAAGATGCGATTTATGGGCAAGATTTGGGAAAATCTGCCACCAACGGAGCATTAATGAACCGAATTTGGGGGGAACGATCGAATTCAAATTCAAAAAGTGCTATAAAATACAAAGGGCTACCTAGCAAACAACACTTGGTAATTTGTGAATTGAGTTGTTGAGAAGAGCCCTGATTGTTCTGTGTCGAGTGTTGATTGAGCCCCTGAGTTCACGAGTGCAAGAGTTCTAGACAGATACGACGGCATCAGCCGAGGATGTTATGGAGATAACATAAATGACCATCGAGGAGGCCGTGCAGGCCTTGTCTATGGGGAGGCTCTAGAAGGTGTCAAGATTGTGGCAGAAATCTCGAAATCACTGTGCATGCCAAGACCCAAGAAGGAAAAATAAGTGATGGTTCCCGTACGTGTGTCCCCGCAGAACTCGCTGCACACCATGTTGTCAATGGAGGAGAAGGGTAAAATTGTCACCATAGAGACCGATGAAGAAGAAGAAGACCTAGAGGACTTAATCATCACCAAAGATGAGGATGAAGGCATGGAGGAGGAAACTCAGCCTGCGCACGCCCTAACAAAGCTTCCCGCCTATGTCCCCTCATAGAATAGAAAAGCTAGAGTGCCCAAGGATTTTGATGAGACCAAGAGCTATCTCTAGACCTTGCTCCTCCCTAACAACATTATCTTTGAGGGAACGCACCTGGGACGGGTGTTGAGCTTAAAATTTGAAGATTGGGATCTCACTGACCATGCAAAGTTCACTCACCTTGAGACCCCACACCTCATGAAGCCCAAGTAGAACACCGATGTGGGGGTGACAGAACTAGAGCCGCAGAAGGGTTTGCGTGGAGTAGAAAAGGTTGGGCTACTAATTCTTCTCTGGGTGCCACACTTCCACCGCACACCAATAACCATTTTTGTCATCAGGCAACTGCTCTTCCTGGTGCATGATGAGTGTTTGTGGCTGGAGGAGCCCATCCCCATCATGATAGACTTGATTCATCACATCTCCTGGCTTCCATGCAAAGGAGAGCACTTTGCGGACATCTTGGAGGGGAAGAGCAGTGACTTGGCCATCATGGAGGCCATGAAGAAAAAGTACAAGCTGGAAAGAAGAAGAAGGGCTACTCCATCTCCAACATCAAGGACAAAGCAATACATGTGGCAACCCAAATCCTGGCAGGAAAGGTTATGCGCAAGTGTCATGCGGATACAGTACTTGCACCAGTGGTAGCACTGGCTGAGCAATGCATGGAGGGCGTCTAGTTTAACTAGTCTGATTTCCTCTGCAAGGAATTTTTAGAGAATTATCGTGAAGTTTAGGAATAGGGAAAAACATTCCACTATGCATGGCTTTTGCTGTCCATAGTGCTCGTGGTAAGGGAATTACCAAAGGATAGTCAATTCCCCATTATTGATAGGGACCTACCACAGACCGCGAAGTATGCTTTGCTCTGGGCCACAAAGGATGCCAAGAGGATCTGTGACAGTAAAATATTCTAGGTGTTCATGGAGATGAACCTCAGAATGGGGATCAATGATAAGACGCGTTTGTCGCCCACTGCCTACAAAAACCTGCAGAGTCTTGTGGAATTCAAAGTGGACATCCACAACATTTATATCAGAGCATGTAAGGACCCAACCAAACAGTGGATAAAGCTACCCTTCGTAGCCACAGACGACGTCATTTTTAGCGTACTGGAGGCATGGCCACCGGAGTGGCATGCCCCATACATCATGGAGATAGAGAAATTGACATCACAGAGGAAGAAAGAAGAGGCCAAGTTGTGCATCACATAGTTGGCTAAAAAGTGAAGGAAGGACACAGTGGCAGCAGAAGTGCGGGCGGTGTGGGATGCTGCACAGAAAGCAACTCAGCAGGAAAATCCCACAACAACAGTAGCAGCACAGGAGGCAACCACGATGACAGGCGAGGGCCAAATGACGCCTTCATAGGGATAGGAAGCAGAGGAAGTAGAGACATAAGAGGGAGGCACAGGCCCACAAACGACACCAAAATAGTTGAACCACCAGCACCTAACAGAGTGGGCAAGGTCGCATAAGAAGGTCACCCTAACCGAGGGTGATCTGCATGACATCAGAGAGTGACTGTGTGATGTCACCTCTCAGGCTCTCCAAGATTTCTTGTCGGAGAACCAGATTGTGTTGGGGGCCCTCAGAGCGCAGTTACAGGAATTACAGGCATGCCCTCCTCAGGTTGGTACCCTTTCTACCAGCCTCGTAGTCGGCTCAACAGGAGCAGAATAGATGTTGCAAGCACCGATGACAAATACCATAGTGTTGCCAAAAGCGGCAGTGATGACAAAAAATGAGGCTGATAGGCCTACGATCAGTGTGCTAAAAGGTCTTAGTCTTAATATGGTTGCACTCCCATGAGAGAGCTTATATGTTTTGGAGGATGGGATAACTACAAAGTTGCGAGCTAGGGAGAGTCGTGCACTACAAGTCCTCAGTGAGAAAAAAATAAATATGGAGCTACTGAGCTTACAGCACGATGACGTGGTGTCACAGAATCAACAGTTGTGACAGGTAATAGACGGAGCCTACGAAAGCGTCCCAGAGCTAGCCATCCTAATGGGCATAACAACAAAAGCACACATCCACAGGTTAGTAGCAGGGGTGGGCGAGGCGTGGGAGGAAATGAAAAAGGTTTAGCTAGAACTAGACCTTCAAATCGTCGAGCTGCGGTTGAAGGCATAGAGGTCCACTGCCCCGGAAGTCAGAGAATAGTGCATTAGTAGTATCATAGTGGGATTGGAGGAAAGTGGTAGTGCAGTGCGATACTGCACTAGAATGTTGGAAGAATCATTTGACGTCCTGAAAAATCTGCAGGAGGACCCAACATTCAGTGCTTAGAGATAGAGGTGCGAGAACTCTAGCAATAGTATGATAGCGTCAAAGGAACTATGCAAATGGTGACCCTCACTCAGAGGCTTGCATGGATGCAATAAGCTAAAGCGTTGAAAGAACAAGTGGATGGGCCACGACACAAGAAAGCAATATTGAAGGCATGCGTTCAACCTTGGATCGACAAGGCCTTCACAATAACATCATAAATTGAAGGCAAGCTCACACACATCAGGGGATGCATGTACTGATGCAGAGAAGCACTCCCGACATAGAGTTCTCGAAACAACATATGCAGTAGATCTAGCAAGCAACAGCTCAGTGTGTTGTTGACCTTGCCGCAGTTCGAGAACAGTTGGAGGGCCTTTGCGCAAAGATCTCTGTGCCGATAAAGTGACTTGAGGGCGAGTCACGATGTTTGTGTTGGGGGCCTGTTGGGCATGGAATCCCCCCAAGACATGTTTTGGGGCTTAAAGCCCAAGTTTTGAGCGAGTCTTTTGTAAAAGCTTCACAAATTGTAGGCACGGAACGCGAAGTAAGATATAGTTATAGGGTTGTCCGCCTAGTTTTGTAATGTAATGTTAGCTATATAGACCTACCCATGGTCCACGAACCATGGGATTGTATAAATAGAGCAAGGCTCTAAGTGTAAAAGATAACTAGAGAATAAGAATGAGAAGTCTATGTGATTGAGTCGAAGTGTAAAGTGTGTTTGTGGGTTGTAGAGTAGGAGAAGGCTCTGCAGCTGAGTGCACAGGGTGGGTTGAGTCTATAACCATTGGAAGAATCAATAAAGAGAAGTTTTTCTATAATTTTGTGTATCTTTTCCTAGTTTAATGCATGATTGGATATAATTGGCAAGTATATTGTTTATTTACTACACGAACCTATATGAATGTTTTATATTGTTAAGTATAATTTAAGACATTTAAGTAGGTGAAGGTGCTTAATTTGTACTGGAAGATAAATAAGATCTTAGGTAATAGTGCAAAGTGTAGTATAGCCCCTGGTTAGGGTTGCACAAAGGTAGTGCATCAGACCACGAGGAACGGGAAAGTGCGCGAAGTCACTTGCGCACAGGGACAAACAGTGAACTAGTCGAACTCATCAGACATCTCTAGGGTGTGGAAACCTGGTTTTAGCACCCTCCCATACTACTTTTGTTGAGACCTCAGTCCGTGCTCTCCAGACTATTGCCGAAAGGGCCAGTAGTATTGGGATTATTTTGGCTAATTAACTTTGAACTTGGGTCAAGCCCCAACAAGCCAACAACTACCAAAGGGGTTTGTATTGTATTCTGACAATCATGCATTATAGTTCATAAACAACCAGCAAAAATTGAATTAGAAACATGCCAAGTGGGTAGAGTTTTTGAAGAGTTTTACTTTTGTGATTAAACATACAAGTGGTAAATTGAACAAAGTAGTTGATGCTTTGAGCAGGGTAAATTTCATTGTGCAAGAATTAAAATTTGGGGTTGTAGGATTTGAAGAAATGGTTGATATGTATAAAGATGATGCAAAATTCAAATATACTTATGCAGTTGTACAAAATCAAAGAGTTCATAATAGAAGCCATTGGTTGGATTATCTTATCTAAGGAGGTTTACTATTTAAAAGTAACAAAATGTGTATTCCCAAATGTTCTATGAGAGAAAACATAGTCAAGGAGAAACACAGTGGAGGATTATCTGGACACTTTGGACAAGACAAAACCTTTGCTCAGGTAAATTCTTTTTACTACTAGCCAAAGATGCAAACTGATGTTAAGAGATTTGTTGAGAAGTGCAGGACCTGTCAGCATGCTAAGGGGAGAGGCCAAAATACAAGATTATATTAGCCATTACCAATACTAGACTGACCATGGGATGTAGTTAGTATAGATTTTTTTTTGGGATTACCTAGAACTCAAAGAGGAAATGATTCCATTTATGTTGTGGTAGATAGATTGTCTAAAATGGCACATTTCATTGCATGCAAAAAGACAAGTGATGCAACACATATTTCTAATCTATTTTTTTTTCAGAAGTTGTAAGGTTGCATGGATTTCCTATAAGTATTGTGTCTGATAGGGATACCAAGTTTGTTGGAAATTTTTGGAGAACTCTTTGGAATAAACTAGGTTCCAACCTTAGTTTCAATTCAGCATATCACCCTCAAACAGATGGGCAGACTAAAGTAGTAAATAGAAGCCTGGGAAACATATTCAGGAGTTTAATGTATAAAAATCCTAAGTAGTGGGATTTAGCACTTGCTTAGGCTGATTTTTCTTATAATGATACTCCAAACCGGAGTACTAAGATGACTCCATTCCATATTACTTTTGGTATGAATCCAAGAGGTCTATATGAGCTCAGAAATTTGGGCAAACAGGAGACAAGAAGTGAAAACTATGAAGAGTTTGTAGAGTAGATGTAGAGACTACACGAAGATGTCAAAGACAGATTGCAGGAAAACAATGGAAAATGCAAACAAAGAGCTGATATGAAGAGGAGAGAAAAATAATTTCAACTGGGTGATCTAGTGATGGTGTACTTGAGGAAAGAAAGGTTTCCTGTTGGGACTTACAACAAATTAAAGATGAAAACGATAGGGCCATGCAGAATTGTCAGAAAGTTTTCAACCAATTCTTATGAAATTGAATTGCCAGAAGGGGTTGAAATATCCCCTATCTTCAATGTTGCATATTTATATTCATACAAAGAGATATAATCAGAGTTACAAGATGAACTTGCAGAAGATGAAGTTCAGAGTTTAAATTGGGAAGAACGAATGCCAAACACAGTCAAGAAAGAGGTGGAAGCTGTTGTGGAGAAAATAGTATCCAAAAGAACCAGAGGACAAGTTTATTTTAAGTATCTAGTCAAATGGAAGGGACAACCAATGGAGGATGCCAGTTGGTTAACAACCGTAGAATTATAGAGGTATGGAGTAAATCCTGAAAGTTTGATGAATGATTATTTTCTTCCCTGGGAGTCTGATGCTAGAGCATCTGGACTTAACCAGCAATGTGATTGTATGTTCACATTTTGTGGCTAACATGAAATGAATTTCATTGACCTAAGTGGTCAAATCAATTTTTAGTAGAGAGGGTTGGATCTCTCGAATTTATTTTTCCTTAAATCATTGTAATAATTATAACATTATATTATTCTTAGATTAGGCAATCAGTTGTTGGGATATGTGTATCAAAGCTAGAGAATAGGGATTTAATTGCTGAATTGATAAAAATAGAGATTGAGTTGTCAATGCAGTTAGAATAGGATTTGATCCATTAACAAGGAAAAAAATGTAATGATAGGAAAAAAAGAGGGAGCGAGAAGAAAAAAGAGATAAGGTTTGAGAGTGGAAAAAAACAGAGGTCAGACAAATTGATGTAATCAAACTAAGAGGGCCAAGACTATGTAATTCCTATTTGCTTGAATAATTGATCTGGTGTGGTGTGTACGTGTTGTTCCTGGTGCAAAATTTCCTTTGTAATTTGCATATTCTTGTTCTAGGCCCTCACCGGGTGTTATTCTTCCATTTATGTGTTCTATTGAAAATATCAGTTAAATAGCATTAAGGGTTTTATTTCAAGTCCGTAGACTAAACACTAACCATTTTTCATTATAAAGAAACATGGGTAGTATTCCAAAATAGTAAATGGTATCTCGCGTGGAAAAAAAATGGTAAATGGTATTTTCCTAAATTGTGTGATTAACCTCAGATAGCGACACGTAGCACGGAGAAACCACTTATCTCGCGTGCTCTCGACATGCTAGCTATTGTGTTAGTTATTGTGAAATATTGTGTGATATCCATTGGATTTGGGTAAACCAGATCAATAGTGAAGATTGAAGTGCTCAAGGAGTAGAAAAGTCAAAGTGGGATCGACATAGATTGGTTAGGTAAGTGGGACCTTCAGTGCGAAATCCACGTGTAAAATATGATTAATATGTGATTCATTAGTTTTATAACCAAAAATATTTTGGATTCGATGATCCACAATAGGTTCACAAGCCTTGGTTAATCCATCTTACACTCCACAAGCAGGAGATTATGTCCAGCCTGGTCAATCCACTATTCCTGGTGGATATGGCTAGATTTAATTCAACAATTACCAATACACTCAGGGTATATCCCAAGGAACTATCCAATAACCTTTTCATCATCAAGGGCAACTATTATAGCAACAAGGGAAACCTTTGCAACAACAAGGGAAAACTTTGGAGGAATATCAACAACCTTTGCAACAGTAAACTCATTTTTTTCAGCAGCCTACTCAACCTTTGTCTCTGCAAGGCCAACCTTTGCAGTAGAAAATTCAACATTTGCAACAACAAAGTCAACCTCTGCAACAACCTCAATCTGTATATCAACAAGGTTAACCCTTGCAAACACAATTTCAACCCCTGTAGCAATAGGGCCAATCTCTTCAGTTCTAGGGTCAATAGGTCCCACAACCCTACAATCCGCATGCCATGTATAATGCTTATCAATGGCCTATGGTAGGTCAATATAAAACAAACCCTAGAAAAAATACACCTTATGGTCAATGTACCCCTCAGTGGGGAAAACATCAGATCCCGTATGGTCAAAATCCTCCACTGTGGGGCCATAGAACCTGTAGTTTGGACCTCCTCAAAGGCCCTACATGAAATTCAATCAAAAACTGACCTTTTTAGCTATGTTGGAACTTCCTAATGTCTCAAGGCTTATCAATCAACCTATTTTTTGTTCGCCCTACTGGCCTCCAGTTCCTACTAAAATCCCGAGCGATTGCCCTAAGTTCAAGGGAAAGTCTAAAGAGGACCTGCAAGCCCATGTGATGACATATCACTTATGGTTCTCTTCAAATTCATATGTTGATGATTCTATCTGTCTTCTCCTCTTTCAGAGAACCTTAACAGGTGCTGCCGAAAAATGGTATATCGAGTTGCCTCAAGCTACCTATGTTGACTTTAACTCTTCATCTATGGCCTTTCTCATCCACTTGCACTTTCGAGTTCGATATGAAAATGGCACTTATTTTCTCATATCACTGAAGCAAGATACCGCGACCCACATTTATGACCATATCCATGAATGCAGATGTCAGTTTTGCCTCATCAAATTCAAGATTCCTGATCAGTTGTTAACTAAATGGTTCATGAAACCATTCATAAACAAAATTTCTGCAAATATAGCAATGGGTGGATGTGTTATCAAGGACCAAGCTATTTCTTGTGCTCAGTACCTAGACTTAGTCTATTTCCAATATAGCACATTATATGAGATGTTTCCTAATGCTACAAGACCATCTTTGGATCCAATAGCCTCAAAGTATCCTGATGTACCACCCATTGATGGTGTAATTGGTTTAGTGTCTCAGACTTCCACTAAGACTTCTTCGAAGAAAAAATATGTTTCAGGCACTCGTTCCAATAATCCTTCGAAAAATTCTTCAAATCCTGGTAAAACCTCTGAAGTACATGCTGTTCAGTCTACCATAGCAGATAAGGTCTCAAAAGGTAAGAAAAAGGGTAAAGGTAAAGCTAGATCCACCCAAATCATCTGTTGATGATGCTTCCAAGCGAAAGCCGAAACATCCTTGCCTCATTTGTGAGGAAGACCATTATACCAAGGATTGTCCCTCACATGTTGAAATTAACTGTTTATTGAAAAGGAATCTGACTGTTTTGAAAGAACCATTTCCATCTCAACAGACACAGTTGGTAGACCAACCACAATCCTCTCCCTCCTCTGCTTCCCAAGTTTTCATGATGCAAGGTTCATCACCTATTTCAACTGCTACTCGAAACATAGGACTATCAAACCTCGCGAAAGAAGATGGTGGAGAAAGAAGACATTGATATACCTTCTACTTCCACTCCACCCAGTTTTGGTCCGCTCCATATTGAGCATCCTAAAAATGAATCCGTAATCTTACCACCTCCCAAATGTGTGTTTCTGAAATCATCTTATAATATAAATGCTAGAGATGCACAACATTATAATATTGTTGAATATTTACCTCAAGTCCCTTCAATGATGTCTACTTTGGAAGCTCTCCAAACATGTCCAATGTAGCGGAAATCATTGTTGTCTACTATACGTGCCATTGATCCTACTGATTTGATTTTAATTACCTTTAATCTTGAAAACCATGTTCCTCGTCTTCCTCATCAGTTTTCTTTTCTAAATCAAGTTATCATTAAAGGAAAGACGATCCATTAGACTATTACTGATGAAGATGCTTCCACCTGTATCATGTTTGTTTCATGTAGGAAGGCCATTGGCTGTCCTCCTCTCAATCAATCCTCAAACACTTTGGAAGCCTTTGATGGCAAAGGCTCCCATCCATATGGTCTTCTCACAAACTTGCCTATCACATTGGAAGGAAATGCCATTGATCTAGAAGTGGGAGTTATAGATACGAATCTAAATTACAACCTTCTTCTTAGGCGAAGTTGGACCCAAGCTATGTTTTGTGTGGTTTATTCTTTGTTCTGGGTGCTTCGTTTTCCACGTGAAGGAAAAATTGTCACTATCGACCAACTATATTTCTTTCTCTTCCGATACATCGAATGGCAATGTCCCGTATGTGTAAAATACCAAAATTCCTTATGAGAGTATGGGGGTAGGCATTTTCAAAGATTCCTCTTTAATGGGTACTTTTACTCTCCCACCTACGAATGGCACTTCTATCAATATGATCTTTGTTTCCATAGATCCTTGGATTATTCCTACTCCAGATCAAATCGATTCATTTGGTGATTCTATGTCGTTAACTCCATTAGAACAAGCTTATTAAGAAATTGTCTTGGCTTCAATGGTTGCTTCAAAAAGTCATGTTGTTTTCAGTATGAACTGGGATACTTATGTGCCATCTCCCTGGCTTGGTTCATGGGATTCTCTAGATCCTTAGAATGAGACATTCCACATTGACGAGAGTACCGTTGAGGTTATGTCTCTAGACGAAACTCCTTGGAATGATCATCATCATCTTTATTCATTTATTCCTAGCCTCAATGAGCTACCTTCGTGCCTTGAAGCATTCGTTTCTCATAGCCCAATGCATCAAATTCAAACACCTATTTTGGTGCACGATCTCTTGTCCGAGGGTAATATGGGAAACATTTTTGCAACCTTGCTTGTTGACATTTCACTTCACCCTGAAATCGTCAAAATATTTCAACTAGGGGCACATTTTCTTCTTCACGAGATTAAGTTGTTCCTTCTTCCTCCCATGATATTTTTTCACCGAACATCTACCATTTTCCCGTTATCACAATGGGGTTTCACCCTATGACTCATAACCCTCACTCACCCAAGGGGCATGGGGGCATAGCCTTCTATGAGTTTTACTCTATTATTTGGTCGATTCGAAGCTTACACATCATGTCAATGTTAAAAATTCGGTTTTCTTCTCTATTGATCGATTATGTGAGTTCGAAAATGGGCTACACCTAAAATTTTTATGTGTGGGTATCCGTGTAAATAGTACATTTTGCACATTAGTGTGTGAATTCATTGTAGTGCACTTTTTTATTTTTGGTATGTTTGTTTGCTTTACAAACATGTGTTTTTTTACTTACCTTGTGTTCCACTTAGTTTTCAGATGTTGTCAAGTCATTATGTCGATTTTGCTGATGGTTCTTGTTGTAGCACACAAAATTTGTCTTCCACAACTTGGACACTCTTTTCCCCTAATGGCGAGTTGATTGACTTACAAGGTATATGCCTTAGTCAAACAACTAACAATATTGTTGAATACAATGCAGTCATTGAACTATTGTCACAAGTAATTGCTCTTGGAATTAGAGATTTAGTTGTCAAGTTAGATTCACAAATCATTGTATTACAAATAAACAATCATTATTCAGTAAGAAATCCACAGATATTGCGTATGTATCTACATGTTCAATTATTGGAAAGAAATTTTGATTCTATCACATATCAACATATTCCACACAATTTTAATACATTAACAGATGCATTAGCAAAATATGTTCTTGATAGACATTTGTGTAATTTATAAAACCAATCACATCATCATGATACATGAACACATATGTAGAAAAAAAATATGCATATATATATATTATATATTATATATATATATATATATATAGATATCACGTCTAGCAGAGTGTTTTCATCAAAATCTCAAAACATAGAGTGTTCCGAGACACTTGGCTTTTAAATCCTACAAAATGTATAAAAGCAACTACAAAGGCTATTAGCCCACATGATGCTCATGGTAGCATGAGACTGCTTTGATCACTCGGCCTAACAGTTGACATAGTCTCGTTGACACTCCTATGGTGTGCCTCAACCATCATAGTGGCACCTCATCTATGGTGGCATACTATGGTATCCCTTGGGTAATCACGTCCAGGTTGTGTTCCATCTCGACTAAGGGGTCTGCCCCTTCTTCATAATCAACACATGTTATTAATGAGCTACTCACTTTGCTATTGGTGACATGCCAGGTCATCTTTCTAGTCCAACATCTACACATTCATCACAAGTTAAATTTCAGTTACACTTTTACAAAAAGAACATAAAACTTGAAAAGATAAAAATAATAAGTTTTACCTGCATCATTCCATTGTTTTCCCGGTGGTAGAGGTAAATCCATATCCCATCTGAAATATGTGTCAACATAAGCATTATCATCCACAACAAGTAATTGGAAATGTAGCCAATCAAAAAACTATGGAGGGAAATGCATGTGTTGGCCCGCTCCTCCTCAGGGCATGAGCTTACTCCACCAGACTAGCCTTGGATCCTAGGGGGCAGGATCTGGTACCTCTGCACACTGATTCCAAAACAAGGGCACCCACTCTAGAAAGAAAGTAACTGGTATCGAACCAAAACTAAATTGTTTCAAGTTCCCTTGTTTACCCTTGGTTAGTTGTCTCTTCATATTTTCGAGTAGTCCTCCACACTAGTTGAAGACTGTGGGAGTCATACATTCTACTGCATATCAGAATTTTGACTATGAGGCTTCATTAAGAGCTTGCATGCTAGATACACGAGCTATGGTGAACAGGATAATTTTCAAGGGAATATTAGTGATTGTTGTTATCTTCACTTTCCCACTTATGGTCATCTTAGAACTCGGGCAATGTCTCCTAACTAGACTACTCGTGCTCTCACCTCCTGGACAAGGTCCAAAGATTTGGACTCTCTCTCCCCTCCTAGACAATCTGGTGATGAAATAAATGTTTGTTTCTTCCAACACTAGCTCCTGGTCTTTGATTATGAAGAGTTCCTGATCAATGTCCCATAAGCTTATCAAATAAAGCAGCAGCTCCATTTGAGCTCTCAATCTTGTAGTTTTGAAGAACTTAAGCAATCCACAATTCCTCGAAGCATTGATACATTCAGGATCTTGGGCTTCCTGATGGTCTTCTACCTCATGGCCCCATTCTTTCCTTTCTAGCACCATGATAGTATAAATCTCCTGCAAAACATCATTAAACACAAGTTAGAAACTTTTTCATAGATTAAAACTGAGAATTTCTTCTTTAAAGAGGGGTTTTTCTTCAAAACATTCTTACTCCGAACCATCATGCCTATTTTTATTAACAGAGGGATGCCATCACTAGGGCCTTTTGGCTTGAGAGAAATCATCATGGGTACGACGAGAAAACACGTGATGATTGCCCACACAATTTAAAAACAAAAATCCTCCTATTGACAAGAAAAAATTGAATGAAAATGCATAAAAATACAGTGAATAGCAAGAGTAAAGCAGAGCTCTTACTTACTAAAGATGGTGTAAGGAATGATGCAATGGATCTCCTACACTGGTCATTTGAAAATCGAGAAAACTAGGGCACAAATGCACTCTCAAAACTCACTTTGGTGAAATGGTAAAAATGTTTTTACTTATGAGCTATTTATAACTTTTGACTTCATCTTTTCCAATATTTTATTATTATTTCTCGATATCAGTGATGGGTGAATTTCCTTGTGAAGTTACAGGTATTTTCTGGTGAAGATGTGATTATTATTGACCGATTCAAACGAGTTTTTGTTTTCTCTCTTTTCTAGACTCATTAAAAATAAACGAAAAAGGAACCCCCATGGAGTCACTCTTTTCTAACTCTCAAAACGTGAAAAGATCATCGAGTCCTTGTCATTTCAAACTTGTTAAATTTAATGAATTGACGTCGTCTTAGTATATGTTTACCCCTATTTTGAGCTCACATTGACTATTTACAAAAAAGGTACACCTTGGTCAATATGGTCAAGAGGTTCTCTCGAATATCTTTTTCTATCTTTTTGGGTTCGAGGGACAAATTATGAAGAGGGACATGATGGAGTTTTTTTTGGTCTCTTTTTCAAACTCTATAAATGTGAAAAAGATACTGAGTTATTCTTAAATCGAACTCGTTAAATTTTATGATGAAAGACTCGTCACCATGATTAGACTGGGTTTCTCCTTCCTAGGACTCATGAAACTTACTAGGATGGATTCATTCGAAGAATGAAATTACATGACAAGCATATGCTATCCCATTCAAGCATTTTATAACAATAATTAGGGTACTCGCTAGAAATGGTAGGGAAAAATTAAAATGAAACATCCTTTGTATAGGTAGCATGTCACTGTTGAACATGACAATCTTCTATTTTTGTGTCGGGTGTTAGGGTCCCACCCCAACCCCCTTATTTATGTAGTGGGATCAAGTCATAGTAAAGAGTCAATAAAGCCCATATTAATAATTGTAAGTGGTTAACCCACAATTAATGACGAGACCACAGTTAGTTGCAAATGGCCCATGGTATTAGATAGATGGTATTAATAAAACCCATGGTATTGATCCATGGTATTGCATGTATGAGTCATATATAAAGGATAGAGACTCCCTGCGAGGAGCATCGTGTCTTATTTTTTCATCGAGCTCTACTCTATTGGAGGTTACCCCCTCGAAGAGGAAAGTGAACATTGATTTTTGAATAATAAAATACTTGCTCTTTTTACTTGCTATTCTATTTAATGGGTATATTGCTTCGCATATTTGGTATTCTGGTATCATCTTGCAGGTTAAAGAGCATAACAAGTGGTATTAGAGCACTTTCCAGGGTAGGTGGGATCTCCATTTCTTAGCAAATATTTTTTTGGCTAGAGACGTGTTCCGGCGTCTTTAAACCACAGGATCTATCGTTGAGCGCATAAACCTGTGGATTTGGGGAGGCATGCACATAGGAAATACAAGAAGTGGTCATGCTTGTTGGACTCCCTTGTAACCCCTGTGGGTACCCCTTCAAGTAGTAGCGCATTAGACAGAACCGCGTACGGACTGTCTTCGAAGTACCCTCTGGGTATATCGGAAGCCCCTAGCTCCTTTGAAACCTCGCCATAGATAAATCGTTGGTCGTCTTGCTGCTACAGTACACCGAGAACAACACTCGGAGAGATTACTCACTTGTACGATAGGGTAGTCAGGTTGTACGGCTAAGAGTATGGTTGATCCTCCTTAGTTAGAGCCCTGAAACATTGGGACGAGTACTACTATCAGACCCTTATGTATATTGCGATTTGTAGCACCTGACAGTCCTCGAGACCATAGTTCCCTTTTCTATCTTGGGATCACGCATCATCTCTTCCAGTTCATATCTCACAAGGGGGTTTACAACAGCAGCAGACGTCAGTCTCGCAGTTCCAAGTAGTATATCAGCTAGTCCGATCTACTAGATCCAGCAAATCCGCAGCAGCACTCTGTTCCGCCGATCAAAGCTATCCGATCCGCCATTTAGATCTCTCAGATCCACCAAATCTGAGTAGTTTTGTAGGGTTCCTATACTGGGGTGTGCTTTTCGTAGGACTTTTAGCAGCATTGACATTTTGAGGATTTGTCCACTGCAGTATTCCTAAGGAAGGAGTAAAACTCCGATAGGAGTTTTTAGAAAAAAAAAATTTGTGACCCTCGAGGCGCTTATTGGTGATATAGCCCATCAGAATCAGGATGACGACCTGAGCACGGTGGTACCATTCAATTCTTAGTGAAAAAAATTTGAGCAGTCCCAAATTTCAAGAGCATCAGGTCGGTGCATGGTAGCAACTAGAGCTCAAGCTATGGCCAATGAGAGGATGGAAAAACTTGAACAATCCTTGCAATCCCTCCAACTTCAGCGTGATAGAATAACTAACCTATTCCATAAGGGCAAGGAGGAAGCCTGCGAGGAGGCGTGTATTGGAAATGGACAAAGTGAGGGTCAGTCTAGCCATTCGCCTCACCTCTGGGGCACCCACCAACAATCCCGTCCGTGACCTCCCAAGTTGGATATGCATAAATTTGATGGTTCTCACCCGGCAGCATGGATAGCACAAATGGAGCAGTATTTCCATCTGCATAACATCTTAGATAATGAGACTCAGCTTATGGTGGGGAGCATGTACTTGGACACTGAAAGGTGGCAATGGTGGGAATGGCATCAACGGTGCAGTGGAAGTTTTGTGTCTTGGAACGCCTTCAGATCTCTTTGACCAGGAATCTTCTTTTTTGGGTCGTCTTACTAAGCTTCGATAGACGGGCATAGTGGATGAATATGTTACAACTTTGAAGCCTTGACCTTCCGCACTAGGGGTCTCTCAGATGTGTTCTACATGGAATGTTTTATCAGCGCTCTTAAAGAGGCCATAAAAGCCCACGTCCAACTGCACCACCCTCCCACATGGATGGAGGCTTGCAAGGTAACTCGTAACGTGGAACATGCATTAGCAGGCCAGTACATTTGCCCGAATTTCACCGCCAAGGGTCGCCCCCCACAGGCTCACAGCACGACTCAAACACTTAAGGTTCGAAATGTGTCACCTGCAGAAATGGCCGAAAGAAGAAATTAGGGATTATGTTACTACTGTGATGAAAAATACTCCCCAGGTCACAAATGCAAGGAGCCCAAATTTTTTCAAATTGATGCCACTCATTACAACTCATCGGAGGAAGATCCACCACTTGAGGAACCTGAGGAGGTAGAAGAGGACAACCAAAAGGACAATGTCCCTGATGAACCAGTTATTTCACTGCGTGCTTTGGTAGGGATTTCTTCACCTCAAACTCTCAAAATCAGAGGTTTTATTAAACATCACCCAATAGTAGTCTTGATTGATAGTGGAAGTACACATAATTTAATCCATCAAAAAGTCACGGAAGCAGTGCATTATTTTGTACAAGAAGTTTCTAACTTCCAAGTCCAAATTGCGAATGGGGGAACAATGAAATGTGAAGGCTGCTATGAAATTGTCAAACTTCAAATGGGGGATTATCAGTTGAAGACCCACATGTTCGCAATACACATGGGTGGGTGTGACATTGTCCTCGGGGCTGAATGACTTCGCAGGCCAATCACAATGGGTTTCCAGGAGTTATATATGCATTTTAAGCAGAACAACTCCACACATACCCTTCGTGGACTCCAGGCGGGAGCTCCCTCTATCATCAGCTCGCATAGGATGGAAAATTTGCTAAAAAAGTGCCATCATGGAGTTATAGCTCAATTTAATGCCATCAATGCAGTCGAAACCAAGTCTCTGCCGATTCATCCCGAGATGCAACAGATTTTAAATAACCATCTACCGGCCTTTGACAAGCCTCATGAGCTTCCACCTTCGAGAGGGGAACATCATCATAGCATCACCTTTGTTCCTGGGGCCCAACCCCCAAATGTGCGCCCATACAGATATCCGTTCACCCAAAAGAATGAAATAGAAAAAATAATCAAGGAACTTTTGGAAGCAGGTGTCATACGTCCCAGCATTAGTCCTTATTCATCATCGGTGGTCATGGTACTCAAGAAAGATGGGGAATGGTGTATGTGTCTAGACTTTAGGGCCCTCAAAAATTTTATAGTCAAAGATAAATTTCCCATCCCGGTTGTTGATGATTTGTTGGATGAACTCAATGGGGTTGGATTCTTCACTATGCTAGATCTTTGCTCAGGCTACCACCAAATTCGCATGAAGGAAGTTGACATTCCAAAGACTACTTTATGAACTCATGAAGGCCATTATGAGTTCCTGGTCAGGCCATTCGGTCTTTGTAATGCCCCATCTACTTTTCAGAGCCTTATGAACCATCTTCTCCAACCATATCTCAAAAAATTCATTCTTGTCTTCTTTGATGACATCCTCATCTATAGTTGCACTTGGGCCGCACATCTTCACCATGTAGATATACTCTTGCAACTACTCCGCAAGCATAAATTATTTGTTAAGATGTCGAAGTGTTTGTTTGGCATGGAAGAAGTTGAGTATTTGGGCCACATTGTGGGGCATGCAAGTGTCAAGGTGGACCCCAAAAAGATCCAAGCAATGCAGGATTGGCCTCAACCTAAGACCTTGAAGAGCCTGAGAGGATTTTTGGGTCTCACAGGCTATTATCACAAATTTGTCCGCAATTATGGTCGCATAGCGAAGCCCCTCACTCAAGTCCTGAAGAAAAATTCATTCTTCTAGAATGAAAACACACAGCAGGAATTTACAGCTCTCAAAAATGCCATGTGTTCCACTCCAGTCTTAGGACTACCTGATTTCACCAAATCTTTTGTCATTGAATGTGATGCTTCGGGTACAGGTATTGGGGCAGTCTTAATGCAGGAAGGTCGACCTTTGGCCTTCACATGCCAACAACTAAGTGGGAAGAATCTGGGTCAATCTACCTATGAGAAGGAAATGATGGCCATCTTACATGAAGTAGAGACCTGGCGACCTTACTTACTGGGGCGACGTTTCCAAATCTGCATAGACCATCACAGTCTTAAATATTTTTTGGAGAAACGCCTATCCTCCCCACAACAAAATAAATGGCTCACCAAAATGCTGGGATATGATTATGAGATCATTTACAAAAAAGGGCAAGAAAATAGTGTAGCAGATGCATTA
>APFE031731084.1:5576-27844 GCA_000404065.3 Pinus taeda | reverse complement strand
AGCATATTTCGATATTTTCCATTAATGAAATGAAGTGTTATTTCCGCTGCATCTCTTTATTTATGGTTATCGCATCTTTGTATTTATGGTTATCTCTGTAATCTATTGCGTTCCTGTTTAAATCCGGATCACCTGCATTATAAAAAAAACTACAATTAGTTATAACGAACTATAGTTAATAAATAAAGTGGTTAACCTACATTATGTAAGGGACCACTTTTGGGGTCTCATAAAACTATATAATGGCGGAGATAGTACAATGAGTCTTGTGTTGTGTTGTGTAACTGAGCTTTGCTCTATTGGATGTTGCCCCCTCGAAGATGCAAGTGAAAAATATTTGTTGCAGATCTTAATAAAATATTTATGTTGTTCTCATCTCATTGTGTTATTTTTCTATGTTATCGCTGACATATTTGCTCTTATGATATTTTCTGTAGGTCAAGCATATTACAAACTTACCCTTTGCCTGAGTAGAAATGATTTTGGCAAAAGGAGATCACGACTATTCAGTACTATAGTGATGATGCAACAATGGTTCTACATATTGTTTATAGATATAGCCAGAGTCTATCTGTTATATATTTTGGAGGGTTTTTGGCATTATTTTCTGATCTAATTTGCCCAAAATTCAACAGGGTTTTGTTAGAATAATGAGTTTGAGTTGTGAACTCTCCACAAGCCAAGTGCCCCAAGGGTTTTATGGGGTGTTGTATCCATACATGCAGTAAAAAACTCCATTTAAACAACAACGTTGAAGATTTGACTGAAATATATTTTCCAGATTCTAACCAAAAGCTCCAAAACATATAATAGTTAAACAACACCTATAGCTATATGATTTATAGTTTCAATAAGTGTATAACCAATAGATGTTGTGTGAATCGTTGAGCGATGGGTAAGAGACCATGCTCTAAATGTTGCCCAGCCCTGTTATTTGGTTGTTGGTGGGTGGAGATAACTCAGATGGGCCTGATCCTTGACTTGTTTTGGTTGTTTGTGAGTGGAAACATGCTCAGATGGCCTTGATGGCCTGATCCTTGGCTTTGTATTTGATTGTTTTGTGAGTGGAAACATGCTCAAATGGCCCTGATCCTTGGCTTGTTATTTGGTTGTTTGTGAGTGGAAACATGCTGAAATGGGCATGATGGTATATTCCCTAGCTTGTTATTTGGTTGTTTGTGAGTGGAAACATGTTCAGATGGGCCTGATCCTTGGCTTGTTATTTGGTTGTTTGTGAGTAGAAACATGCTTAGATGGGCCTGATGGCTTGATCCTTGGCTTGTTATTTGGTTGTTTGTGAGTGGAAACATGTTCAGATGGGCTTGATCCCTGACTTGTAAAGTGTGCAAGAGTGGGAAAAGAATAAGAGGTGGGCACCATTGGGCTACAACCGTGTTTTGGCCCTTATGTTAGCTAAAGTCCCTTTGTTTTCGAAAACACATTTTAGTCCCTATGTTAGGTAGAGCCCTTTTGTTTCTAAAACCACGTTTTGGTCTTCTTCCATAGTTGGTAATGGCCCTATTCTCTAAAGGTGGGGGGAACGAAGGTTCCCACAAAGTTGTGTAAAGGGAGAGACAAGAATAGCTAATAATACTATTGTACGAACATAAACACCATGAGGATCAGAGATGTGATGGGGTTATAAATTTTGAGAAAGGAGTTTTTATTGACCTCGTTGTTTCCAAAACCACATTTTGGTCTTCTTCCATAGTTGGGAATGGTCCTATTCACTAAAGGTGGGGGGAATGAGGATTCCCACAAGGTTGTGTGAAGGGAGAGACAAGAATAGCTAATGGAAGTACTGTTCGAACATAAACACATGAGGACCAAAAATGTGACGGAGTTATAGATTTTGAGAAAGGGGATTTTATTGACCCGCAAAGACAAAGAAACAACCCCCAATCTTGACAAATCCTAGATCCCTTTCTTCAAAGGGAAGCAATTACGATCTTTGTTGGAATGTTTAGTGACTAGTAGCTCACATACTAGGTAGAGACAAAAGTTGGAACATCCAACTAAGATAATTGAGAACTTGCATCATTCAACCTTCATAATGAGCATACTGCATTTGTTGGATAAATGATCAAACAAGCACCATCGCACAATGAATCCCAACAACAAGAAACTCTAAAGTCAAGAGACTTTCAATTTAGGTTACCCATATTCATACCAGTACAAATTGGCTAGTCCAAAGTTTATATGTGTTATGAATATAATATATAAAAATAATCTAAATGATATAAATAAATAAATAATCATAATAATAGTTAATTAAATAATAATTAGTTAATGAATAAACATATCTTAAGGACATGACCATTCATGAAGGGGCACCTGCCCAGGTATATAAGTGGGCCCTCATTTGTAACAATCTCATCTCACTTGTATTCAACATTTTGATATAAATATATCATTTGTCCTAGAATGGATATTTACATATTTCAAAGCTTCTAAGTATGCTACTGTGTATACAAACTTTGTTAGTAACATTTGGTATCAGACCGTAACTGAACTTCATTCGTAATGTTGATATCAAAGCTGTTCGATTCTCTGGCCGCTCAACTGCTATACAAAGCTACTCTAATATGGTCTTTGGTCATCAACCCTTCATCAACTTTATTGTTGTCGCAATTGAAGCATTTCGCTACACAGATTTTGGAGCTTCTCCATTTTGCAGGGTTTATCATCAGACCTTTGGCCATATAATTTAAAAAAGAAAAAAAAAAAAGAGGATTCGATTTAAACAAAAAAAAAATCAGTACTAATTTTTTTAAAGGAAGAATTATTTTGAAGAAAATATATTTAAAAAATTAGGAAAGAGAAAAAAACTTATTAAAAAAAAAAGATGAAGAAAAAATTACAAAAGGGAAAGTATTTAAAATATAAAAAAAGTCAATAAATACATAAAAAGGGAGTATATATAAAAAAGGAAACAAATATAAATTAAAAAAGAATATATATATATATATAAAGTTAAAAAAAAAATATAATAGAAAAAGGAAAAGGGTAGACGTTATCCTCGCTGAGCGCCCACAACAATTTCCGCACACAACTGTTGTCGGGTCAACTTCCCACCCACAGTCACTTTCTTCATCAGTGACCATGACCCCATTTGCAATTGTTGCAAGCCATCAACGTCACCATTTTATCTTGTGCCATCCCCATCTGAGAAAATCGCTTTGTGCCATTGTCATTTTTTCTTCCACTGCCAGTGTCCGTGTGCACCATCTTCCTCTACTCGGTTTCACTGTTCGTGCCGACACCGCCACAGCCGTAGGCCTTCAACCCCTATGTAACATGCAAATCCATATGCCACCGACCGTTAAAATATTCACAACATCCATGAATTAAAGAACCATGTGTACAGGGAATTGAAGAGTCATCAATAAAAAAATAAGACTATACAATTTCAATTAATTGTTGTTGTATAGTCGATATTCTAATTGTTGCCATATCATCCAAATTGCCCATCAAAGGTTGTTAGAGCAAATCGAAGATTTAAAAAATTAGAAGATTGAACATCAATACCCTGAAAATAAGGTTAATGAATAAATAGTTGAAGAACTCTTACGTCTTAGAAATCATAATCAAAGTCTACTAACTCAAATTAAAAAAACTTAAAAATGATAAGAAATCATTAAAAAACGAATTAGAAGAACTTATCACGAAAGAAACATCGAAGTCTTCAAACGTAATAGTCCAAGCTGAAGAAAAATGAACAAATATCGATTCAGTCAATATCACAAGTCAAGAAGATGACAAACCACTTGAGGGAAAAACATATTCAAATATTGCAGTTCAAACAATAAAAATTCAAAGCAAAGATTCTATAGCCAACTCAACACCATCCATTTATGAAGTAAATCAGATAATTGCCAGATGTGTTTGTCCCTCCAACCAATAAAAAATTTCCATCTGTCCAGATTGCTTTCGACACATTTTCCCCCACCTACCCGTTTCTGCAGCTGTCTACTCACACGACATCCTCCGCCCTGTTTTCACGCATTCTACTCCTCTCTTGCACGTTGTACCCTTCTCCTTCCCGCTTATCAGTGGATCCCCATCCGCCATACCTCTAACATTGAATTGCATTGAGCATAGGGTATCCGTTGTAGGTGCCACGGGAAACAATAGCAAATTGATTGTAACCCAACTCTTATCCAAAGGATTCAATGTCTTATTCAAAGGATTCAATGTCAGGGTTGGTGTTTGTGATGTGGACAGTGTTAAGAACAATTTCCCCACTAATGACACCAAAATTCAATTTGTCAAGGTAAATGTGACAGAGGGTGTTGCTAAACTGAGTGAAGCAATAGGGAATGTTGAAGTTGTCATCTGTGCAACGGGATTCCACCCTTCTTTGGATTTTCTTGCTCCATGGAAGATCGATAACTTTAGTGAATCTAGTTGATGCATGCCAGAGTTTACAACTTTACCGTATTTACAACTTTTACCTAACGAAGCATGGATGTGTAAGCACTCGACAACATTCAAAGACCTGAGTTCCTCTTCTCCCCATCAATTATCTCTGTCTTCACTATTGCAGAGCTCTGACGTAGGTGCCAAACATTAGGTTCACATTTTTTTCATCATAAGCTTTGGATTCCCAATTTCCCATTACTCTTTACCAGAATTGTGACTAATAGGTTTAGTAATCTTGGTGTTTGGGGATTTGGGTCCTCAGCAAACTATTGGTTTTCTGTGTGTAAAAAAGGTGGGTCTAATCAAGCACATCTTCTGCAAGATAGAATTTGGGAGCCTTTTCATCAGATTTGGGCACCTATGGTTGTTTGGCATGCTAGGAAAATAGACAATACTGAGTTGTCATCTGTGCAACAGGGTTATGCCCTTCTTTGGGTTTTCTGGCTCCATGGAAGGTCGATAACGTTGGTGAATCTATTTGATGCATGTCAGAGTTTACAACTCTACCGTGTTTACAACTTTTACTTAACAAAGTGTGGATGTGTAATCATTATACAACATTGAAAGACCTAAGTTCATCTTCTCCCCATTGATTACCTCCGTCTTCATTATTGCAGAGCTCTGACGTAGGCGCCAAACGTTAGGTTCATATTTTTTTCATCATAAGCCTTGGATTCCGAATTTCCCATTACTCTTTTTCATAATTGTGACTGATAGGTTTAGCAATCTCAGTGTTTGGGGATTTGGGTCCTCAGCAAACTATTGATTTACTTTGTGAAAAGAAAGTGGGTGTAATCAAGCACGTCTTCTGCAGGATATAGTTTGGGAGCCTTTTGATTGGATTTGGGCACCTGAAGTTGTTTGGCATGCTGGGGAAAATTGGCCTTGTTCTTTTCCTTGAGGGCCCACATACCTCTTTTGTGATACATTTTCAATCTGGAAACATGAACTACTCCCCTTATCAGCTTTGTTTCTTGAAACCCTTTGCTTCCCTTCCATGGTCATCTCTCCTCATATTGCTGCAACAATCTCTTCCTCTGATATCAACTATAAAGGACTTAGAGGCTTACTATTTAATGCTACAGTTTCACTGCTAGGCTTCGAGGTTTAACAAAGGTTTGGTGAACCTGGTTTGGTAATAAAAACATGTGTAGAACTTAGTGATTTTCTTTGTACACCAAGTCCAATCCCTTGGATACTAATATAACATGCGTTGAGTTTTCAAGAGAAATTGACCTTGCCTCAAGAGAAAAAAGAAGACCAAAAAGTCCCTCCATTTATATCCTTGTAAGCCTATTGTCGTATACGTATATCAAACTAAGTTGTTGCAAGAGCCCTAACAAAGAGTGTATGAAGCCAGAGAGCTGGTCTTAAGAAAGAGTTAAGTGAGTGACATTTCCACAAAAACCTAACACTATAGGTATACATCTATCTAACTTGTATTCATCCAAACTAAGGGTGATCAAACTGCTTAGACTACCTAACTGTGCTTGATCATTGTATTATGTTTCAATGAAGAAAAATGGACTACCATGTTCATGATCAACCATAATTTGACCATAATTAACCATAATCAACCATGTTCAAACGTGGTCATCAATTTTAACTATGGTCAACCTTGTAATATTGTAGATTGATATGTTGCGCAAGGCAAGAGTTTTCTTCCACATTTCCCCCTCTCCTCATATCGGGATTCTTGGCACATTTTACAAAATCCTTACTATACTGTGTTGTAGAGTATATCTTAACACAATAATTTCTTTCTTTTAAACCTATTAGAATCTATAACCCATTAAAATAATATAGAATAAGCACAAAACACTCTAAGGCTGCCTTCATTGTCGAGTAAATCCACGAAAAGTCACTCCGATCCCAGTGGTCTTCTAGATACCTCACGATGAATGAAAAAAGAAAACCTAACTTCACAATTTCACATTTATACTCCCACGATTTTTTTGTCACTTGTCTTCGCAACCCTATTTATCTGTGAAACCCTGATAAGATTTGCGAACAAGATCTTATTTATCTCTTGAACATCCCAGATTCCCATGGCTTAGACGCAGCGATTGTTATGGAGGAGGAGCGATTATTATGGAGGAGGAAGTGAAGGCGAAGGGGTTCTTCACGTCAGGTCCTCGATGGTTTGTTTACGATATAGGCGATAAACCATCGTGGACAGACGTGACGAACACCTTCTCCTTCGTGTTGATGGATTGATTGCTAGTCTCTGTGGACAAACCGGAATGCCGGAGAAAACTTGAATCCTCAATAAGAAGGAACTATTGCAACAGCCTCTGTCCTCGCCGGTATTTTTGGTTTTTTTCTAATTCATGTATGTTTGTTTGTTTGTTTTTTTTTTTTTTTTATTACTTTATTGAGGTAACTTTATGTTCAATAGATGGCTACGTATATTGGCATAGATCCCCTAATTTATTATGGATAGATGAAGAGGTTTTCTGTCATAAATCCACACTATCTCGGATTTATTGGATACTCAAGAAGTATCGTTTTTTCTTTTGTAATCTTTTCACTGCGCTTTTTGCTCTGTTTTGCTGGATCCTGCTTACATTTAATAAATTCAAAGTTAATAGGAGTAGATCTGATCTTAAAATGGAGCTATACTAAAATAAGCTTATACTAGACCGGTTGTTTTGTTTACTGTCTTTATTTTATCTTGCTTATGTTAAATAGGTCCAGTGTTTAGGGTTTACATGGATAGATGTAAAGTTAAGATGAGGCTATTATAGCTTAATAGAACCTAGATTATAAACTACTAGTTATTTACATGTAGTAATTAAAGGGCACACAAGTACGGCAACCCTATTTATCTGTGAAACCCTAATTTTTTGTCACTTGTCTTCGCAACCCTATTTATCTGTGAAACCCTAATAAGATTTGCGAACAAGATCTTATTTATATCTTGAACATCCCAGATTCCCATGGCTTAGACGCAGCGATTATTATGTTGGAGGAAGAGAAGGCGAAGGGGTTCTTCACGTCAGGTCCTCGATGGTTTGTTTACGATATAGGCGATAAACCATCGTGGACAGACGTGACGAACACCTTCTCCTTCGTGTTGATGGATTGATTGCTAGTCTCTGTAGACAAACCGGAATGGCGGAGAAAACTTGAATCCTCAATAAGAAGGAACTATTGCAACTGCCTCTGTCCTCGCCGGTATTTTTGGTTTTTTTCTAATTCATGAAGTTTTTTTTTTGTTACTTTATTGAGGTAACTTTATGTTCAATAGATGGCTAAGTATATTGGCATAGATCCCTAATTTATTATGGATAGATGAAGAGGTTTCCTGTCATAAATCCACACTATCCCGGATTTATTGGATACTCAATATGTATCGTTTTTTCTTTTGTAATCTTTGCACTGCGCTTTTTGCTCTGTTTTGCTGGATCCTGCTTACATTTAATGAATTCAAAGTTAATAGGAGTAGATCTGATCTTAAAATGGAGCTATACTAAAATAAGCTTATACTAGACCGGTTGTTTTGTTTACTGTCTTTATTTTATCTTGCTTATGTTAAATAGGTCCAGTGTTTAGGGTTTACATGGATAGATGTAAAGTTAAGATGACGCAAATCTTAATCACCTAGTGCTGGTTATACTCTGGTAAAAACACATGCTATGAGCTTCTCCATCCCAGGTTGTCTCTACGTAGTTATGTGGAATGCATGTTTGATTTTTTGGTTGAGAATTCATATTTATGGGTAAGGGTTTTGCAGCAAGTGCAGAACAAGTGATTAGAAAATCACGATTGAGTTTGGGCACATGTCCAAGTGGTTTGGATAAGAAGTTATAAGAATTTGAACAAACAATATTATTGCTTCAATAACGCAGCCTAGAGGTCAAGGTCGTAGGTATTTTGGGTTTTTTTGAGATGGGAATACAACCCTCGGAAAGCAAATCTTCAACTGTAGGATATCAGATTACCAGCAGTCTTGCTTGCTGTTTTACATGAGAGAAACTACAGGTACGAGTTTGTTAATATTATTTCGCTGTAGTTACTAGTGGATGGACTGATATATAGCGCAGATTAAGGTATACTGATGCTCAGATGCCATCTCTCATGTGTTCAAACTCTCATAATTGTAGATGATGTGGATAACGGTGGAAAAGACGTTATCCTTCATTGTCCTTCGTTCTAGTAGCTTAATTTTAGTGATATTATGCAATCATGATGTTTTTACCATCACATGAATCATAAGGTCTTCCATTTTACAAGTTCACAATCCTCAAAAGGGAACATTTTCCATTTTACAAGTTCACAATCCTTAAAAGGGAACATTCTCAAGAACTTTTTGCCTGCACATCTTCTAGCAACCTCATCCTGTAGTTCAAATAGTTAGTTCCTGGACTCTGAAAGTGCTCATAGTGCTCCAGGGGTGCTATTTCATGGAAAAATGATTTGGATTATTGGAAAGTCCAAACTGGAAAAATATCTAAGGTAATTACCATTCTCAATGATATACAAAACAGATTTAATGTTACCTATGTTACCTGTTGATGAAGGGGAGAAAGATATACTCCTCTCTAATGAGCTTGTTATCTAGAAGCTTTAAGAAATTAAATTTGACTTCAGAAAAGGCCCTTACCTCCCAATCTATATGATCAGAATTTCAGGAAAAGTATTTGTAATAATAAGTGTTTTATTTTGCTTTATGTCATCTTCTCTTTATGCTTATGATTAAGCTTTGTTGTTTGATAGATGTCTTTTGTTTATGGATTCATTTGGCATTACTTAGATGGTTTGGATAGATTGCACAATGTAGTTAGGCACTTAGAATGTAGCTTAGAGAAATTTATTTTTAAGATGTATGACCAATATATCGCTATAGGTAGCAAAGGACATCCTTTTTGTAGAAGGGATGTCCCGAGATGACATAAGATCAAGTCTCCCTTTGTATTAAGATGTGTTTAGAGATTGGATAAGATCAAATTTACCTTTCAAGTCTTATGGGATGAATATGAGAGAGAATCCAAACTTTCTTGGAATTTGAAATCCTTGCACATGGTTGGAACTTGTATTTGTGTCCAGAGATGGGATAAGATCAAATTTCCCTTTCAGTCTTATGGGATAAATATGAGAGAGAATGGAAACTTTATTGGAATTTAGTATCCTTGCACATGGTTGGAACTTGTATCTGAATTATTGTTTTTAAAAATATAGATAATATAATCTTTTTCTCTCTACTTACCAAACCAAAAGAAATATATATTTTTAATCATCTCTTATTCTTTGGATTTGGATGTGAATGATCATTGGGTTTTCATAACCTTGAATTCAAGTGTCTTATAAAGTTCAATAGTAAAAATTGTACAATGACATATGGACACCCTAGGTTTAGAGCTATATGGATCTTGTTGATTCTCCTTGGCCCCCCTTACAAGTTCTTCCTATGGCTTCAATTGTAGGAGGAGAGGTTTTGCCTCCTCCCCTCTATTATAACATCTTTTGTCCCACTAGCACTAAGATTCAATTCTTGCACATGTCATTGTAATGCTTTGTATGTTGAAAATGTAGCAAGTAAAGGTCTTCTGGCTTAGCCTTAACTAGTGAAGACCTCGATTTGTCTTTCTCTAGCATGAGTGTGTGGGTTCATGAGTTAGACTTTAGTTAGGATGAGTTTATTTCTAGTTTACTGGAATGATCATCAAGATAGCTTGTGTAGAGTTGCAGCTTCAGTTATGTGGAGTCTTCTTCAATTGACTACAGAACGAGATGGTAGTTACTAGTTCAGTTAGAGCAAGTTAGTCTTTAGTCTTGATTGAAGGAAGAACGAGTTTAGAGAGAGAAATAGTATCATTCTCAATTAATTCGCTATCAGAACTTGTCTTCTAAAATTGAATTAGGCCTTCCTTGCATGCTCAAATTGTGTCTATAAAGAGGAGGATGAAGGCACATAATTGACACAGGTTTGTGAGATCATCTTTGATTGTGGAGATCACAAATTTGAGCATCAATTGTGCACAAGGATTTAGGAGATTGTGTGCAGATTAGAGAGCTTGTGTCTTAAGAAATTGGAGATCCCAAGAGCGCAAGGGAATAGGGATTTTCCCTAAAGAATATGAGCCAAAATTTGTGCTAGGAAATAGGAGGCAGTGCACAAGGAAATAGGGGCTCTTGTGTGCAAAGAAATAGGAGTTAGGATTAGGCAAGAGGTAGGGTAAGTAAAGGCTTCAATCGGGGAACATGGGAAGCTTTAAGAGGTAGGGAAGCTTTCTTCTTTAACTTCTTACATCAACACCAAATTCATCCTTAGTACTTCTTCCAAAACATCCAAGTCTTTTTAACTTTGCCACTCACAAATATCTCTCTGTAATGCTCCAACCATGATCCTTATTCTTTCTTCAAGGTCTTAATTGTCACATTATGTCCTTCCTTTCAACTAGAGAGAGATACAATTTCTTTCATCCAAGCTCCCTCTTAATTTAGGGAGATTAGTTACTTTGGAGAAACTTCAGCCTTTTAAAGCTTCATTATTTTAGGAACACCATTCTTTCTTACAGTAACAAGGTCATCTATACAACATTCTTGCAGTGTCCTTTATCTATCATCTTTGTCATTATTATCAAATCTTCTTCAATTATGAACATCTTCAACATCTTGAAGATTATGTACTTGCAAATCTTCAACATAAAGTACAACCAAGCACAAGTATACAAAAACATGAAGTTAATTATATCAAAATCATGTTATTATACAGCATTGAAACAATCAAGCTTTAGACATCAAATACCTTAACCTAGTTAGGTTCATTTTCAACAAGGGTTACATCTTTTACTTATTAGATTTCAACAATTTGCTAGAATTTTGTTACAAACTCTAAAATACATCAATGAGACTTTAAAAGTTTTAGATATCAACAACTAAATCAAGTCATCAATCATTACATCTAGGGATTCAATATTATGCCCTAGAATTTTTGTCAAATTCTATTAGGGTTTTGTCACAAACCCTAAATGATGGATATCGACAATCAATATAACATACTAGCATTTCATATCTAGGGTTTCATTAATATTTTCTTATATCAATCTCTTACCAAGGGTTTTTCATAAACCTTAGATACAAACATCAAATTCCAAAATTAGATATGCAACAAATTTTGATCGGGGTAGAGATTCAATTATACACCAATAGTTTCATTACTAGGGTCTTATATTGACTATTACAAGGTTGTCATAAACCCTAATTTGCCAAACCCTAAAAATATAGGATTTTATCATACGACTTAGATATAAACAACAAACCCTAAAAGGGTTAGGGTTTCATAACATCAACAAACCCTAAACATCAAGAGTAGGATTTCATCATAGGTTCTAGACTTTATCAACAAACCTTATGTGGACTAGGGTTTTATCATTATTGTTAACACGCCTTAAGCACAAAAGGTTAGGGTTTTATAATGAACCCTAAGGTTAGGGTTTTATCAAAATGACAAGAGATAATATGATAAGGGTAGATTGATAATGATGAAGGAGTCTAAGGGTTTAACCGAAAACCAATAGATCTGCTCCACCTAGTGTGTTTCTCCAAATCTAAACAATGATGCAAGGTAATTGTACACCATCGAATCTTCAAGAGCTAATGGAAATAACGATATAAAGAACTAGTAGAACATTAAGCATGAGAGATCAAAAATATTATACTATATAACTGAAGAATAACACCATAGCTTTGCTCCAAAGAATTTTATTATATTTCTAAAAAAAATATTACAAGGATAACAAAGCTTCACTGACTAAGAGCTCATGATTCCCTCATTCTTACAATGAGGAGCTTAGAGCCTTCCTTATATAGAAAAATGGGAGCATGAGAGCCTCCAAGTGGAAAAGTTGGCTAGTTGACTTGATCATTTAAAAAAAAAATTAAACCCTTGATTACTGTTCCACAGATCTCCAAGAATTTTGACTTCCTTGATTGATGTGTTGGATGGACCAATCTTTGATGTCTAGGTGATTTTGGACCACTGGAAAATCTTCAACAATAATTTTCTTTGAATTCCCTCATTCAAAATAATCACCTAGAGCAAAAATTCGATTCCGCTTGAGAAAATACTCTCTCTGGCCCAATGAATTTTTTGTGGGTCTTTTCTGCCTTGGAAATGATACTTTTCTCATCTTTCAATTTGATCCCTTTTTTGGTAAGTGCACATTCCCTTTTTAAATATTTTTCTACTTGAATAATTTTTATTTTCTCTCATTTTTATTTTTTGACTAATTTCTAGCTATAATTATTTTGACATTTTTTTGCTAGAAAACAATAATAATTACTCTACAGGGGATTAGACATATTTTTCCACCCTCAAAGTGTGTCTAAATAGAAAATTTAGGAGTTGAGTTGTAAAATTAATTACTCACACCCCCTAGAACCTCTATAGACAACACTTTTTACATCAAATATTACACAAACATCCCATAAAGAAGGGGAGTTTTGACAATAAAAAACATGACCTCTATAGAATCAAATTTTGCAACTTTATAGATGATCTTGTATGATAGTTTACTTTGACTCGATACACTAGGACTCACCTAAGACCTTATCATCGAGCCCCACTCGAGCTTTGGGGCATGCTTGGGAGAAAAACTCCACTAATTATAACTGTTGAAAAACATAGATAATCGTTAGAGGAAAAAAACTCCCTAGATTGAAACTCTTTGGTAAAAATCGTAGGCTTACCTATAGATGTTTTATATGGCTTTACAAACATGTTAGAATCATTTTTACATCAAGGCCCACAAGGCAACAAAATTTGGGTTACATTATGATGACCGAAAGCTACATGATGACGATGAAATCTGAATTTTTTTATGACTGCTGTATATTGTACTCTGCTCAAGGGGTAGTTGACATTGAGTGGTCAACATCGGGCTTTACATGGGGACAAATTGCTTCTTGAAGGAATGTGAGAATCCATAATATGCATCCACATCAATCAAAGTAAATCAGTCAGAGATCCATTCAAAGACATAATCATCATATAATATCAAGTACTGCAATAGAAGCTCTATTCTAACAATATTGAAATAAAACTAATCTAATGACATGAAATAAAAATGTTGAAATAAAACTTATTCTAATAACTGAAATAACAGGGAATAGGGTTAGAGATACAATACAGAGGATGCCCAATGGCATCAGATGTCATTTTTGTAGAGCAACTTAAGCATTCAACCATTTATAGGTAAGTCAAGTGGTTCACCATTCAATGTGCTCAAGTAGAATGAATTTGGTCATATGGTTCCTTTGATGATGTAAGGTCTCAACCATAAGTTATCGAACTTTCTGTGATTTTTCGGCTTCTTGTTCCTGCGGTCCCATATATAACCATCAACATAGAATAATACTGATCTAGCTTATCAACGACATACATACATACATACATGTATACGTATATAAACATCAACATAATTATGATCGTAACATAATTACCTGATATCATAAGGTCAAGGTTAAGATAACTTATTTTATTCATGCACGACATTGAGAACAAGTTCCCAACATAGCCAAGGCATCTAACACCTCAGACTTCCTTATCTTTTATGGTTACCTTTTTCATGTATGTACTGTCACCGTCCATTTACCACAATGGACCCAACTAGTCCAACCGACAGTGATAGTCGTACCTTTCACTACGTTCACTCATGCACAGAGCTTCATCTGAGTCTTACATTATCTGTCAGGTACCATACAGCTCTCTCTGAGCTCCATTAACTTCACTCTTTCCCAACCAATTCCCAAGACTCAAAACATAAAAATCAAGACAAGAAATAGCCAAGAAGAAAAACCATGAAAACCAATAACAATATGACACGACAACAAAGTGGCATAGCTATGCACCAGGCACACGCAAAATCGTAAATCATGCGCAACAATTGCAAAAGACCAAAAGAACAAGACTAACAACAGACACCATGAATCAATCCCCATGGTTCCCAAGGAAAGCTCGACCTGAGCCTTCTTCAAGATTTCATGACAATCTCTCTTTGCCATGCAGTTCCCTGCATCATGTTGTCATTAACACATAACTATTAGTGCATAAATAAACATAACAATACACCAGTTACCTCATCTTGTTGTGCCAAGCACGTTGCTTGCAACTTAACATATCCACGACATCTCTCAAGGGATTCCAATCCTTTCACAGATCCTCTTGTAACTAAACACTAGCTAATATACTTGTCAAGTAAAGTTTCATGAATCTAGCACATATCCACATAATGTCAAATAAAATCAAGGTTAAGAAGACTTCCTTTGTGCAAAGCACTCATTCGTTCGAAATTAGGGTTTCCAAACATAGCCAAAGGAATTCTTGCCCAATTCCTTTCTTTTACCTTTTTACCTTGTTAGAACCGAGGCTTATTATGTGTTGTCGCACCGCCCAACTGTTAGTTATATAAACACATCAATTATTACCTTGTCACACTAATACCGAGCATGTTTCTTGCAATTGCTCACACATGTCAACCACATGTTCCAAATATCAAGACAATCATATTTATCAATTGGAAGTCAACATTTATCAAGACTAATAATCATGTCATAATCTATAGTCAACTCATAGTCATCAGTGATAATACTACAACTATCACCTACTATCTCAAGCACATATGAACTATCTCAACGCATATGTGTTAGTACAACAATATCATTTGAACAAATAGTCGTATTATGCAATTCATCAAACATTCAATAAACTTGACAACATAATAGACACCGAACATTCAATATCAATAAACAACATAATCAAGAATGAAGCGCCAAGTATACTATATAAGTAACTTCATACCTTAGTGTACCTCAGGGGAGGCTATCTTGTCTGCGCAATCAATCTAGGTTAGCACGATACAACTTCACAACCTATCAACTCAACATAAATCATGATATCCATAACATTAACTAACTATCATGTTCACATCATAAGCTTATAAGCATTTGTCGTTCATCATAACAATCACATATGTAATATCAATCTAGATTAGTATGACACCATATCACAAATATGTTGACTCATACCTGAATATCACAACCATAACCATCTGCATAGGTCAAACCAGGTTAACACAATACATATAGCATTAAGATTTTCAATGAAATGAGCATAACCATCATGCATATGATCAATCCAAATGACAACATCATGATCTCAATGAAATAACCTTGATCATCAAGTTTATAGAACATAACAACAATAAGCTATATATCATGCTCATCAATAACATATAACCTAATCTTTAAGATATCTATCATATAACAACCACAAGTTAACCTATAACATACTCATCAACAACATATCATATAATATAATCATCAAGTTATCTAATTTAATAGCAATGCTTACAACCACATGTTACTATCATTTTCGACTATTTGACACGTGCATATAACCACACTAATCATCTAACATCTATCATGAATGTAACCATAACATCAAATACACGTTCATAAACCTAATGTATATAACACTAATGCATATAATAATCTTTAACTTACATACCTGCATGCCAACATAAAATCCCTGTATGGCAATCTGCTCTTGCCTCGAGGTCCAATACTGCAACTTCACTTTAATGAAATGCATCCCTGCTCTATCTCAGCAAAAACATTAGCATCATAACAACCAATAGCACCATGATGACTTAAATCGCATATAATGATTTCACAAGGCATGTTTGACCTACTATACATGCTTAATCATAACCAAGACCATACATGCATAATAATTGTATATACACACATAAAAAATGAGTACCAAACCATATACACATCCTTCTAGCTAGAGTCCAGCGATCAATGCATAACCATATCAACTTCACAAACTATGACCTCATGCATGACAACAACCATTACTCCATTGTACACATTTCCACATGCAACAATCAAACATGCATAAGGAATGCATAATCAACTACATATACACATAAACACATGTAGTTGAGCATAAGCGATCAATTCTTGTAATTAACCTACAAGATTGATAAATGTAATCCAAAATATTCAAAAATTTAACTTAACATACAAGGATGTAAGTAGGCGACATGAATTCAACATGTAAGAGACATATAATCCATACGCAACAGTGACATACTCATGACCAACACATTTCACGAAATCAACATCAAATTCTCCATAACAACCATAATGAATCATCAAGCCAATGCAAAAAGCATATGAAATGGAAGTGTAAGAGACACACATGCAACTAATATGCATGCATGACCAACACTTTCAACCCATCTAGTCCGAGAGTTGAACCCTGCTCTGATACCACTTTGTAACACCCTCCTCCCACATCTACCCAAGCGACCATGCCAACCAGGGTAAGCATGACACGAGAGGCTACTATGATTAGATTTGACTTCATAGGTGACCTTAAGGAAGCGGAATCGACGAAACATCACACACAATCATTCAACATCATCCACAGAAGCTTCAGGAGACAAGTTTGCCACTCACACAACCTGTCCCTGGGTCCTACTATTGTTTGAGAAACTTAGGGTAGGGTAACGCTCCCTAGACACTTCCAAGGCGAGCTAGTCTCAGGACTAACGCTTTGTTTTGCTAGCATTCTGGGATTTGAGCCACCTTTTTCAGCCCAAAGCCCAAGACACTGCCCATAATGGAATGGTCACTTAAAATTGGTAAGAATATAAGGAAACAACGATGCAAAAGCAATAATATGGACAAGATCATCATCAAACTCCTACTAGGCGTGACATGAATTTCGTTAAACATATCATCAACATGTAAACTACAGGGGTAAACAACAAAATTAAGTGTAGGGATCTCATACTTATATGAGAATCATCATGAATCATTATTTCCTCATGTCTTTTGTTGCCTTATCACTTATTAGGTCATAGATAATATATCCATTCAAATACAAGTAAAACATGCTGAGATCCATCCATAGTTGTTGTCACAATATACATATAACCAGAATAATAGGAACAAAAATACAATGGACATATCAACCATCAAAATCCATATATACATCAGTACATTTCCACATGAAAATGAAGGGAATGATTTTTTCATTAATAAATGCAATGAACCAACTAGTGATGGGACTACCACGTTCCACCCGACCATAGATGGGCTGAGCCAAGTTTCTCTTCAGCCATTCACCTCCGTGCCATATTCCAAGCATGAATGTGGGACTCATAGAACACATCAAAAACACGAATCAATGTGGATGCCATCGAAGTTCTTTGCCTACACCGTGAGGAATTTGAATGCCTCCTAGTCTCTCAGGGTTTACCGTGCATTCATAGTATCATCCCGGGATCACGAGGCCTTACACCGTGACATACTCTCCAGGCTTTACTGTGCATTCCATCCCAGAATCACTAGGCCCAACGGAGAGAAAATCCACTTCTTGGCTTTATAGTATATCTCGCCATTCACTAGCAAGGGTTCCTAGGCCCACTGAGGCACACTATTTGGCTTTACTGCAACCCATAGTCACGTTCAGGGTTTACTAGGCCAGTGGCTTTCTGCATCCTCAGTCTGGTTCAGGGACCACTACCACCATGTGTTTGTCAATTCGGAAATCCACCCCACTCATCTTTGAATCCAATCCGGCCTTCCCCCACAAACCGCATGAGAGAACCCATCTCATCAAACCAATCAGGAAATGGCAACGCTAGGCTGAAAACACTGTCACACCTGGCAAAACCCGTGCCATGGTAGAAAAGAAACACATGCAATCCCATGCATGTCAAATCTAGCAAAGAAAATACACATGCAAGTTGATACTTGCATTGAAGCTTGTTGTAGCTGCTTGATCTTTGCTTCCTTTTGCTCTCTTTGCCTTTCTTGCTCCAATGCCAAAGTGTTCCAAGAAAACTCTAAGTGTCCAAGAGTATGAGAGAGAGAGAATAATGAGAAAGCTTCAAAGCTAAACTGACAAAAGGTTCACATTGAAAGGAAAAAGCTTGCCAATTGATCCTCAAAAGCCTTTTTATTAACGAGGCGTCTATTTCTTTCATTTTTCATTATTTTCATGAATCAATTTCCTCCTCACATGCAACCTGTGACTTTTCACCTTTCTTTTCTCCCAATTTCCAGTATTTTCATAAATAAATGTGCCAAAATGCCTTTTTGCCTCTTTAATGCCTTAGCCATTTCCGTTGCCAATTTCCTTAGCCATAAACAACCAAATGAACACACACTAGGATTTCCTTCCCACCATCCAGCTTGGAATATGTGTCCCATCATCTGTGGTATTTATATATTTTTACATGGAATTTTCACGAGGGCTGTTACAAAAGTCATTACACAATATAAGAGGTGTGAGCACAATAGTGCAAGTTGATTGACATGGACAAAGTTCCCTCATGGAACCATGACGCTACCTTACTGCCCACCATTACCATTCCTTGTTTAACATCGAACGCCATAAGCGGTGATGGCCTCAACAATATGATGTGGGCCTAATAACAAGACCCACCAAGTTGACTGGTTAGGACTACATGGAGGCCACATGGGCATCGCGTGTTCATCATGCTGACATGACCTCTTCTGATAGGTCGAACTCTAAATGAATGTAACTTTTAATCCAGGTATCAGATCAAGGTAAAAGTGGTATCGTTAGAGATATTTTGATGAGTTGAATGCAATGGTGATATCAGAAGTTAATTCCACAAACTTGCAAAAATGAGGGTTTTTTCTAACCCAACCTTCATAATAGACCTTGGGAATTAGGTTAAATGACAAGTAACACTTCCCACAACTTGAGGAAGTTCAAGGGGCTGGGAGAGAGTGTTCCACAAACAAAAAGGATCACAAGAACATGCCCTTTATTTAATCATAAATACCTCATACTCTACTTTTTACAACATATCAATAATATGCTATCTCTTACATTTCCAAAACACTTCGTCAAATTTCAACTTTGAAAATGTACTTTGACACTAACTACTTATCATTGTAAATGAATAAGCCAAACCAATTTTTATCAAACTTCTAAGTTGAAATTCACCATCAATATTATGTTTAAATGTGACACCTTCCAGGGTAAATGTGCATATAAACAACATAATAGGAACATAAATACAATAAACATATCATGCCATCAAAATCCATATATATACATCAATACATTTGCACATAAAAATCAAGGGAATTACTTTTTGGTTAATAAATGCAATGAACCAACCGGTAATGGGATTACCACATTCCACCTGATCATAGATTGACTGAGCCAAGTCTCTCTTTAGCCAATTACCCCCATGCCATATTCCAAACATGAATGTGGGATTTCAGAGAACATATCAATCAAAACTCGCCCAGGGCTTCCAGAGTCCACCCACCTCAACCCATCAAACAATGATTCCACCTCATGATCGAACATCATCGAACAACCATCATCATATTGGTCTATATTCCCTTTTCAATGCTGCCAATTCATTCAGTGCTGTTGATATGTTCAAGAGAAGTCATTCAATTCAAACTTAATCCTTTGCAATACCGTAAACCTTCATTTTCATGACCGCCATTCTTGAACCTTGTGTTGTTAGTCGATTTTTCATCTCCAAAATCATTTACCTCGTTACATGTCATAGATGTGGGATACATCAAGGCCCTCCTGCGACGAGTCACTTCTTGTAGACATCAGCACATCATCCAAGAAGTTGACTCAGAAACACCCCTTCAATACCTTGAAGTTTGCATACATCAATGACAGGTTTCTCGCTTCCGACGACAGATTGACATCAATGACCTTCAACCAAAAGACTTTGTATAGTGTTCGACATCAAATCATTTTTTCATACCATGTGAAATGTACTATAGTACCTTGAGGGTCATTATCATTATCGGTGATTCCTCTCGCGTCTGTTAATGGCTTACATCATTGGCTGGTAATCAAACGATGTCTTTCCATGTTCCACTTCAGAACATCTATATACATGGTTAGAGTTGTACTTGAGCAAAAGATTGAACGAGATTGAAGACCCCAGATCTAGTTCCATCTATCCGGGCTGCGATGTTTTCATAAGTACTAAATCAAATGTACAATGGCCTTACATTCATGGTCAACCATTCATGGGTCTATATTTGTACATGTAATGAAAGTTTATAAGTTGAGCATGGGTATGCCTTCCCTCAGCTAGTTCATGAGAAAAATCAACTTATCATGATATATGTATTGTAATTGATGCAGGTCACCTTCCATTTTGAAACCTCTTTTCCTCGTGATAAAGCATTTCACTCGACATATATATTTTTGAATTCATGCTTTAGGGGACAACTGCTATAGATCCATTTGGGCACATCAACCCCAACTTACAGATTGATACTATTAGGGCTCATCAACCGCTAGTGCAGTTGTTACATGCCCTAAAGAAGTTAGTCATTAGAATGTCTCACTTCCCAAGAAATTCCATCACTGAAAACATCCAAAAACTGCCTCTAAGAAGATCAGTGCAGGTAGGCCTTCATCAGGGTGCGCTGCAATGCAAACCATACACTGAGAGGGTGCTATGCAGCGCACTTGGTCCCTCTTTGGCCTGCGCTGAGCAAATTTGAGCGAATTTTCGTGAGGGTTTGAAGATTCCTTATCCATTAGAAGCCTTTAGAAGTTTCTCAATGCCACCTACCCCTTTGAATTCACATTTGGATGAGGAAGGGAATTAGGGAATATCAATCCCCTATCCGTTCTTCCATGGAACCGATTTTTAAATTTAGAAAGGCATTCATTATCACCATAGATGGCATAACCTCCTTCATTCACTTATAAAAGGATCACTCTGTAAGGACCCGACTAAAACTATATATATATATATATATATTTTTTTTTACACAACAATTACAACTAGAAAAGAAACGCATTGAGATTTCAATTCATTCAACATACGCATTGCTGATACTCATTTCAGGGACATAACACAACATTTACATACGTTTAATCTAAGATCAAGTAGTAACGAAATACATATGTACCGTTCACCGGAAGGCGAGACTCCGCTTGCTCTGTTGTCGCTGGTATTCCCTTGATGCTGGTCACTTCTGCGAGTGTATAATGACGCACTTGATCCCAAAACAAGACCCATCGGTTAACCTCCTAGCCTACTCCTTGGGTACTCTTCTTCCCTGCGGATCCCCCAGCTGCAATGGGGTTGTACAATGGAGGAAGAATCTAGCTGGCAGAGGAGAGCACCTTTAGCTCAAGAGTCCCCTCTCTAAAAAAAATCCTCTACCTCACCAAACTCACTATAGCTTCGTAATCACTGCTCTGACATCATATCATCCATTCAACAATAGGGTTCCCCAAAAAAAGTCCTCTCTTCCATGGCTTGCCCCTTCTTTTATAAGAGTCTTCAAAGATGACACTTGGCATGTTATGCATAATTATAATATTTTTTTTTATAATTTAATAACTTGATTATTCACCTACCCATGTGTCACTCTCTCATCCAGGGTCACCCAAAATTATTTACTTAACTTTTTATTTAAAACTAATATTTTCCTCACCTCATAAGATTCCTATTTCTTCTCCTAGTTGTCTCTTTATTTCCCCCTTTTATTCCATAAATTGTGTTTATTACTTGAAGTCAATTAATGAGTCAAGATTTTATCCCCAATCTACTCCCTAAATTAACTCAGGTTATCTCTTAGATGGATATTCTTATGTTGGTTGATGCCACATGGAGCTTCTCTACATTTCTCTAAATTTAATTTATTTTTCTTATTTTAATTTCACCTTCCTCTTTTCTTAATTAGGTTTAATTGGTTTAGGATTAATCTTTATCCTTACAATTATGTTCGTCTTTTTTCCCTTTTACCTAATTAAACCACCTAATCTACCTAGTATTTTCCAACATGGGAAG
>APFE031731082.1:46638-57161 GCA_000404065.3 Pinus taeda | reverse complement strand
CCCCCCCCCCCCCCCCCCCCCTTCTCAGTGTTATTTCCAACACTATAGTAAGATGAATGAGATGTGTTAGAAAAAAACAAAATGTGCTTCAAATTAAATTTTGTACAGTAGGATGAATGAGATTTGCTAGAAAAACCAATAAACGCTTTAAATTCAATTTTGTCTAATAGTTTTATGGCATTTACTTCCTCTAATACATCAAAGTTCTATCTTTGCAAATTCACTTTTGAACTTAAGAAGCTCTCATTTCTATAATTAACCTTTGATAGAATGAAATTCAAGGTGAAACTATTTTAATTAGTAGAAAAATGAAGGATTAGAAAATCTGGAAGGATAATAAAGGATTAATATTGTAAATTCATAAATAGTTAACTTTACATACATTTAGTAAACCACTATTTTTTGTAGCATTTTGGTTAATTTGTGAGAGGGTCAATTTTAATGGTGAAGCTTCCAACATCAGTAATACATAAAAATTGAATCTGCAGAGTCTTCTTTGCAAGCACATACTCTGACAATTTCCTTGAGATAACCTTAAACTCAAAAAGAAGTAATTGCTTCTGATAAAGATTTGTGTGTAGACTTTGCTAGGTGCGACAATTGACTCAAAAGCAATATATTGTGAGGTTTTGTATTTTGGATGGAACCTAAAGTAATCAAAGGTGATGGGTATAGAAAAAAGATGGTATTTAGAGTGTGGGGTGCATTGTTCTTGAAATGCTTACTGCTTCATGAGTTATTCTCTCATTTACCTTTCTTAGCAACATTTAGTTCACATATGTGTTAAGTTATTCAAGATGTGTTAAAAAATAAAGTCATTTGCAAGCAACCTTGGCCATAAATGGATAACACCTAGGTTGCTATCCTTCATCTTGGGAAATCCAACAATGGTCCTCCTTTACCAAATGACATACCTGAGGTGGTTAAGGATTTTCTTGGGAAATGCTATCAAGTGAATCTCAAAGAGCCCAACCACCACTGAGGTTGGATATTTTCAATTCCCAACCTAGAATATGGATGTGGTTAGAGTTAAATTATATAGTTTTTCTTTTAAATCGATTTTACATACTATTACAATATTTTTATTTTAAAGAGATCATGCATTGTACTTTTATGATTAGAAATAGATAGCATTATACCAATACAAATATGAAAACTAGCAAGGGCCATTTGAATTGTGTACAACTTCTGAGACACCCATTTATGCAGATGGATAGTACATGAAATGTTAGCCATCGACTACCAAGAACAGTTGTTATATCTCATGTGTCTGAAAGGGTCTCAGTTATGTAATCTTGTGAACGTATGGAGGATATGTGTTGTTTCAAATGTTTGTTATACTTCCACATATATTATACTTCAAATTAGGATGGTTGGGAGTTTCAAGGAGGACCATTACTTGGAAATAACTTGTGAAATCCACATATGGTTGTTATTTTGAGAGAAATGATAGACCTTGTGTTGATAGTTTGGTTAAAGTTGGACAAACAGAACTATACAACTCCTCTAATCTTGTTATTGTAACAAGAAAATGAGACATGTTGCTCAATATATACAAGATAAAAGGAAAATTCAATATATAAATTTTTTTGTTTGCTAGACATTAAAATAAAATAGAAAAGAAAAGAAATATATGTACACTTATGAACAAATATTCACAGCATGATAATCAATTAACAATGATAAAAAAGAAGAAGAGAAAATTCAGATTTAAATACAACGAGCTAGTCAAGATTATAGGTCGAAACATAAAAATATTATAGAGCATAAGCTGTGAAAAACAATAGACAGATAAGAAAATACGAGAGGTATGTAAAAATACAAATTGCATAGAATAAAAGACTAATTTTATTAAAATAATATTCAAGTCTCAACAACAGGTCTCTGCGAAGGTCATTGACCAGTCTAAAGACTCAGACTACTGCAATGTATTAATTCATATACAACAACGAAGGAAATCCAATGAAAATGACAACATTATTATCCTTCAATCAATTTGCATGAGTGGGAAACCTTCTCTTTGAGAAAAGATCAATGTTATCACTAATAAGATAGAAATCAGAACTTTAGAACAACAAATAAATGATTAGAAAACAAACAACATACCTTCAAAAATCCTTGAATGACTAAGGGAAGTCACAAAAATTGATCTCTCCTTTGGAGTTAGAACTGTTGCCATTATTAAGATTAGCTCTCTAAATCTCAAAAAATAAAATCATAGGAAAAGGGACAACCTAGTTTTGTTGTAACATACCTCTCTTCACAACTTTCTCTCTTTTCCTTCATAAATCTCTCCTCTTTCAAAAGAGGCCTCAAGTAGTTTTCATAGTTTCTAGTTTTAACAAGTAGTATTAGTTTTCCTTCTAATTAGTGTGATTAAAGTCAAGGGGAGAGAATTTTAAAGGCTGATTTAATTTTTTTATTAAATTAAAGATTAGACACTAAAAGGTGGGACCCTAATTACCATTCAAATAGGCCTCATTGAATTAAATTGAAACCATCAATTTATTTATCCCATACATGTTGGCCACTAATAAACATAACAAAATCATGCCATAACTATAGTCCATCAAAATAAATAAATACACATCATCATATAAATTCATCACATTGTAAACCCAGAAACAAAACCTTGTTCCTTGTTATCACCTTGTTTCTCCTCATATCACCATATAACTAAAGTGGCACCACCATATTACATCATCATATAAAGTCATCACATTGTAAACCCAAAAACAAAACCTTGTTCCTCATTAGCACCTTGTTTCTCCTCACATCACCATATAACTAAAGTGGCACCACCATACTATATATATGCGTGTTTCTCTAGCCTCTAAATGCCATTAAAATGTAAAATTACACCCAAGAAATAATCTGGAAAATGATATGCCAACAACCAGTAAACATTAATATCCATTAAAAGTAACTTGTACCATCAATAGAACCATAACTAATTTTGTTTTCTATGAAAGGGGGTCGATTTCACTTGATGTTCTCCTTGCTGTAAATGTGAAGACATTGAGTGTGTTGATTCATGGAATGAACCAAAAGAATCAACTTAAGCATTATGTACATGCTCGCTAGAAACATGTGAAGAGATGAAAAGGAGTTTGGATGGTTGAGTAACAAGATTAGACAAGACTTTGTGTTGTTGAGAAGTTTTCCTTGCAAAATAAGCATGGTGTGAAAGAGGAGTGGATGACTAGGGTGCAATATGAGAATAAACGAACTATAGGCGTATTGCATGAGCTTGAGGAGGATGACTAGGAAAGGGCATAGCTCACCAAACTTTCCTTGAGTGCAGAGGTTGTGCAATTATGATTTATTCCCAACCATCATTGTCTATATTGAATAGGGGAGAAAATGTATGTGGGGGAATAGGAATACCAACATGAGGAGGTTGCTGAGACAAGAGTTGTTGTGACCAGGGGTGTGCTTCAGATTTATTTTGGGGAAACCCTAGTAGATTAGCCATTTCAAAATGTAACAGTTCCCTTAACAATTGTGAGTTTACATTAAAATGGACTGAGATCCTATGTCCCATCTCCCCTCTGACACATAGGTGTTGATTTTTTTTTGTACCCCTCTACCCCTATTATGGTTAAAGAAACTCATTTTTCAATAAATTTAATTGATTTTTCATTACTCATAGGTGACAAATAGCATCATTCGTTAACATATGAACATAATATTGAATATTTAAAAATGAAAAAGGGAATAATTAAAGCAGGGAATAAGAAATGCAATCATATATACATATAAACAAACTCAATGATGGATGTAAATGAAAACATAAAGGTACGACATCCAATCAAAACAGGATTCTCACACAAATCCCTTCATAATAAAGTAATCGAATAATAGATAATGATGACCAATGTGGATAATTGGGTGGTATGGTCCATCTAAAAGGGCCAAATACTTTGACCATATTTGTGACAAAGGCACCATGGATCAGGGTTAGAATAAAACATTGCAAGTTTCGTAGAATAACATGTGATATATATGTATTTTATACATATATACTAGGTTATGAGAAACGCAGTGAACCCTAAGTGTACAAGCAAAGTCAAATTAGAACAAAAAAGTGCCAAAGCATGAATATTGTCATGTTGGTACATTTGACAGTGAAATTGAGTATGAATTGAAGAGGGTTCCCTGTGCATAGCCTTTGCATAGGTTCCTTGCCTACAGCCTTAAGGCCTCAAAGATTCCCTCATGTGGCTTGGTGAGTGAATTTGCAAATGCATCAGAATTTGATTAAAATCTGTTGAAAATTGTATTGTTTCATTGCAACATGTGAAAATGGGTAAGGTTTTAAATAGAATTGAAATGATGCAACAACCATTAAAGCACAACAACCTTTGACAACTGGTTTATTACATAAGAGATAAAAATTCCTATAAATTATAGCTTAAACTATAATTAATCAATTGGGGTGGCTAATTATCAACTCTGGTAAACATATATGACCAAGCCCCTTTTAAAATAATCACCATACCACATAAGCCCAACGCCTCAGTGACTCGAAGGATTTTGGTCATAATGCAAAGAGAATCATCATCAAGAACTAGACATGATTCATGACTAGGCACAATCATCACTAGAACTAAACTTGAACTGAAAATTATTTTTCCAACCAAGGAAGGAAAGATATACATATGTTTTCATAGAACCAACAAAAGGGAAGCAGGGTAAATTAATTTGAAAAAAGAAATTAGTGTTGTTAATAATACAACAAATGATAGGAAATTGGTACATACCTGGCGAGTAGAAGAGTGCCAACATGGAACTTTGCTTTTATAGACCTTAGTAAACCACATTCCCAAGCTCCACCTATAACAAACCCTCAGTGACCATCCAAATTCGATTGGAGAGATAGAAAGATTGTCAAAAGGTGAAAATGGAAACAAAATGAGGTTTTAGGGTTTGTCAATAATCGAAAGAAATGAGCCCAAGATGAAGGAGTAAATGCAGGAGTAAAACACGGGCATACCTCATTAATGGACGTATATTTCCAATGTATAATTCACGTATTCCAACTATGTATGTTGGAGGAGGAGGACGCTGATGTGGAGAAACATTGTATGAAAGACTTAATCAACAAAAAAGGGTCAACTCAAATACATGGTGGACTAGCCAATCAAACTTTTAAAAATAGTGCCAAGTGAACTACCAACCATCACAGTGTTCAATCATGCATAGACTTGAGAATTATGCTAGATTAATTATAAATCATGTTGCCTCACATCACATAGTTTCCAAAGAAAATGAAATAAATTTATGAGTGGTAAAGATCCAATTGATAAACTCAACCAATGATTAGTAAATGGAATGCCAGTGATGCTCACTAAACTGACATCCAATCCTATTGATCCCATACTATACATTTCCAACCAAAATTTATAGCCAAATAATGTTGCCAATTCCACAAGTTGTCACAATTGTGATCCTTCCATAAACAATATTCCATGTGAACACGAATGTTAACATAAAATTCTTATGATGAGATCAAATTGAGATGCTTTGGAATATTGTTACCAACTGTCAAAGTTACATGCTATACAATATGATCCAACCAAGGATGCGCAAGGCCTACATATGCTTTGATTCATGAACATCAAACATTAGTGTGAAGATATAGCTAGTGTTCATCCAACTATACAAATGACACAATAAATTCCAACATACATATGAATGTCATGAAACCATAACCATGCCATAATAACCTACGAATATATAGTTGATCATCGCATAGATCCTCATAACCAAAACATGATCACATTGGTATCATGTAATTCATGAGAACAAGCTTTACCCAAACTGTTGCATCGTCACTATTTTAACGTCTTGACATATAATTTTTAGCATGACGCCCTTTGTGGCCATTATCCCACCTATGAAGTTATTTGAATAATATAATTAACATCAATCCCAATAAAGCATGCCATATTTATATAAGGTTCGGTTGAAAATTTGTTCAAACCCTTCGAAAACAAACAAAAATATGTATATCATAACCAAAGAACACCGAAAGGTCATAAAAATTGTATCCAACAAAAATTTATAGGCGATGTAAATGTGGTTCCCAACCATAATTTTAACCTTATTTCAATGCTAAAGAGCCACATAGTATACCTCTCTTCAAGCATTTGTATGTAAGTCAATGATTTTCCAATGAAGCATTCTCACCAGAGATACAAAATTGATTTTAAAATTAAAGTTGTTGTGGCAAAAAAAAAGCCTTATAAGAGTCCCACCTATTACGTCTTTAATGGATAGTCAAATATAACTAGTAGTGTTAAGGAGAGCTTAATACACAATGGTTTTTGAGTGAGATTAGTGTTGACTATTGTCAAATTGGTGACTTCACATGGAGACTCACAAAGCAAGTCAAGGCCCAAGATCTTTCATTATGCATAAAAAAAGTGAGTGTGAAAGAGTAGGTTGTAAGTTGTTCAGGGGGTACGAAGCATGGGCAAAAAGAAATGGGACTGGGAGATAGAACTTGTAGTGACTTATGCAGGTAATGATAAGACAAAAATAAATTAAGGATTGTCCCTGTACTAATAAGGAAGAGGAATACTTGTCTTTTTTACAAAATATTATGATGCAAGAATGCCCTTTTTGAAAAAGATAGTGCTTTTAAAAGTTCAGTGAAAATATGAGATAAGAATTTTCCCTCTATAATGATTACTTTTTGAAGGATATGTTGTCAACAAGATTTCCCAATTATTTCAACAAACAAAAAATAGTAAACATAATCATCCGTTTCAAAATATATAAAATCTACAAAAAATTTGCTAACAATAAATATTCTACAACAGAAAACGAAAGTTCTGAAAGTTAAAAAATGAGAGAAAAACATGATAAAATCAAAGGAAAGAAATAAGAGGAGAACCGTTTATAAGGTGATGACTTGATCATGATGATTTATTATGATTTCTCTTCCACGAATGACTTCATATGTGAGCCATTATTTGTGTAAGGGAGGAGACGATCATTGAGGTCTTTGAGGAGATAAGTATTAGGTCTAACCAATGCAGAAATTTTGAAAGGGCCAATCCATAATTTCTGAAATTTGTGGTGTTTTCCCAAATCATCGTGGATTGCATCCCATAGAAGGACCTTTTGATCAACAATGAAATTAACATTCTTAGATTTTTTATTAAAGTATTTTTTAATAGTTTTCATTATTCTACACAGATTTTCCAGGGAATGATTTTGTTTCTCTTCTAACGCCAGCAAAGCCAAGACTCTCTAAGGGATATTACTTAAGGTCGACTCTTCAGCTTTAACAGTTAGATGGAGAGATAGAGGTTCTAATTTTGTAGGCAGGATTTCCTCTAGTCCATAAACAAGTTGAAAAGGAGAGGCACATGTGTTGAACTTAATAGTGGTGTTGTATGCCCATAGTGAAAATTTCAACATAGTATGCCAAATACATGATTTTTCATTGACTAGTTTCTTCAGAATTCTAATAAGATTCTTGTTAGTATATTCAGCCAAACCATTACCTTGAGGATAATACATTGATGATGTTTAATTATCAACATGATATTGGTCACAAAATGGAGTGAAATCAGCATAAATGAAAGCAAACCCGTTATCAGATAATAATTCAAGAGGTAGTGCAAAGAGTGAGAAAATGTTATCTTCTAAGAATTTGATCACTTGTTCATCACGTGCATGCTTCAAAGGGACAACTTCTAACCATTTTGTGAAATATTCAGTGGCAGTCAAGACAAAAATGTGACCTGCAAAAAAGGGAGGATTTATAGCCCAATGAAATCTAATCCCCATTTGGAGAATGGGAACCAAAGAATTACAGGGCAGAGAGGTAGAGCATGAAATATTTCTCTTCGGGCAATCTTTTCAACTTTTCACATACTTATAGTAGTTAGTAAATATTGTAGGCCAATAAAAACCATATCTGAGAATTTTATGAATGGTGGACTTTGCTGCAAAATGACCTCCTATATAAAAATCCTCTTGTGATGAACAATGAGAAAATGATAGTATCCTGGAAACAAACTTATCATCTATGCATATGAGTAATAATCCATCCTAAGAAATATGATACAACATTTTATTTAGGATCAAATACTTAGAAGAATCTAATCGTAAATGCCTACGTTAAAATTTGTCCAAATTTTCCGGGCATTTTTTGTTTTGAAGATAAAAGATGAGGTCATGATACCAAGCATGATATGCTACATCGATTAATTTCTCATTGAATAAGAACAACGTAGACACTGACTCACCATCATCGGTTTAATGAGTTGGCTTAGGGTATTGTGTTAGATGCAACTCCAAGTCGCCTCCCTTTATACTCTTGGAGGTATAAATGGTCAAATCATGTTCTTGTAGCTCGGTCAACCAGTTGGAAAGTTTTCGTGAAAGTAAATTTTGCAATAATAGAAATTTAACAGTATGAAGAGGGACCTTAACCTATGTATGCTTGCCAAGAATATAATGTCTAAATTTTTCAATTTATATTACCAGTGCAAATGCATGTTTCTCAATTAAATAATACTTGAATTCTTCATCAAACAAACATTGACTCATAAAAGCAATCAAATGTTCTTTCCCTAGATCATTTTTTTGCATAATAATTCCAGAGATAGCTTCTTAGATCATTTTTTTGCATAATAATTCCAGAGATAGCTTCTTTAGTTGCCTTAGTATAAATGGTGAATTATTTGTTGAAAATAAACAAGAAAATCATGATTTAATTTTCCCTTGAATTAAATTAGGAGAAAAAATGTAATTCCACATCACAAGACAATTTTTACAAGTTAACTAAGTTAATTTGACGTAGTTGGTTCAGTTAATTCGAGTTGAGGGTTTAACTTGAGTCATGTAGAGTGGATCCTACATTATAGGAGCCCTGTTTGAGTTTATTTTGAGTTTCAATTATTTAATTTAGTTTAACGGAGGTAAATTTAGTTAAACTAGTTCCAACTATTGGAGGAACTAGTAGGAGGTCTAATAGCGGGGTGTTGCTTGATATGTTCAACCAGATAACTGATAATTCAACCAGAAATAACTCATGCATGTGTAATCTATGAGTTACCTAGTTGAGATTGGAGTTCAAGGGTAGTGTACTATCATTTGTATAATTCTGAGTTGTACAGGTGGTTCATGTAGTTAGAGAAGTGCCTATATGGATTGCACATTTCTAGATGAGGAATTTCCTATTTAATAGGCAACTAATTCCCAAGGAAACAATGCAAGGAAATAGGAGCTTGATAGGTAGCAGAATTGGCTAAGTATTGTCCAAATTCATCTTGTGAGATAGTGAGATAGATTATACTTGTGCAAAGATTGGTCAAGCTTGAAAAAGCATTGCATTTCTTCTCTATTTTCTAACTAATGCAATACATATAGGAAGGGGTTTTGAGCAACAAGATTTCCCCTTGGATAAATATTTGAGCATATGTGAATAAATCATGTCTCATGTTTATGTTGTAATTTATCGATCGATTAATTGTTTTCCCTAATTATTAGAGTAGATTCAAGTCTTTTGTTTTAGAATATTACATTATTAGTTTGAAACTACAAGGAATTTCTACATGGTATCATAGGAATATTTGTAGAAATTTCTACATGGTATTAGAGATAGAATTACAGTGGACAAAAGAATTAGAAGTTTGTGTAGGAGGTTCGAATTACAAGATTAGTGTTGCAGGTTTTCTCCAGGACTGAGAAGACGAATTCCATTGGAATCAGACTCGAGTATGCTCTGGAACAAACCAAAATTTTTTTGGCATGGAAGATCTATATGGAGGCGACATTAGATGATAATGAGATACTATATTACATCAAGATATATGTATTTACACCCCCAACAATTGATGCCCGGGATGTCGCTCAGTGGAAGAAGGATGTGGCTAAAGAGAGAAGGGTCATCATGGAGGGTGTGAGAGACCACATAGTTGTAGAATTGAGACTTCTGTGATTTGTCATCGTTGTAAGGAGAGCTTCAGCCTGAATCACATAAGAAAGATTTTTGCCAACGCGTTTCGAACCAACCAATGTGGTTCATCATCAGGACAAGTTGAAAGCATAGATCCAGCCCAGCGTGTTAAATAGTATAAGCAGAGACTCCAACGGCTAAAACCCTCTAACGGCTACTTTGACATTCCAGGACCCAGTTCAAACTACCTCAAATTAATTTAATAATAAAATACTATTGTTTTCCGGAGCTGGGTTAACCAGGTGAATAGAAAATCAAACCAAAGGTTAAAATTCATTTAATTTAATTACCCATTATACGTAAAAATCTATATATATATGTTAAATTTTATTTAATTAATTCTTTTAAATCTGACCTAAATATGTATATTCTAATATTTTGATTATTATTCCTAATTTTCTAAAGGCCCTAATTGTTATTATTGTTATCGTGAATGAAATTAATCTTATTTATATTTAATCTTTAATTAATTTTATAGAAGAGGGTTTAATTCTGTCAATTAAAAATTAATCTTTTAATTTATTAAAATAATAATGCATTATAA